>JALLBK010000376.1:0-38994 GCA_036940085.1 Discostella pseudostelligera | reverse complement strand
AAAGTACCAATGAGCTTTACGTGGCTAGCTGCTGCTAGCTGCGCAGCGGCTAGTCTCATCACAATTGTGATGCGTGCGGAGAGAAGCAGGGCCTGGATATCGCGAGGTTCAGTACCGAGGTGTTAGGAATGTTATGTACGTAGGAATTAGTTTTGAGAGTGCACATGATGTGTGGAAAGAGGAGATAGTCACGGCACGGACTTCGGAGAAGGTTAATACCAACCACCAATACTACCTCCTACCATACTTCACTTAAAAGTCAAAGGTGGATCACCATGATGCATGATGTTCCCGGCACAACATGCAGTAGAGGTCGCCGCAGCGCGCCACTTATCTTTAACGACCACTGACAGCCAGCAGCCAGCACACTAAATACTTATTCTCCTCGCAATAGCAATACACGAAATGCGACACCACGACGATCCAAATTTGCCAAGACAATTACTCGCTGTAGACGGGAAACAAGAGTCTGACGAGAGTGCATCGTCACTTCGCCTGAAGCCGACGAAGCAGGCAGCACCATCACTTGCCCAAACCCCTCCCCCGCCCCAATCGGGTACTTCACCTTCGCCGTTACAGAACGGCGTTGTTCTTGTTCGACCTACGTCGATGATGGAGAAAGTGATGGTCAAGAAAGATGTCGTCAATGAATCAAAGGAGAGTTTCATGAATGGCGGGGTGCATCGAGGGCACCGGAATCAGACCCATCATGAAATGGTGATGAATGGAAACGGGATGTATCGAGGACATCAAAAGCAGTCTCATACGACAAGTAACGGTGATACTATGACTGGGTATGCTGACCAGAAAGAACTTAATTCTACCTTTGATCACTCGTTGTCAAACCTAGTTTCTATGGGAACAAATCGGAAATTGATCAAGATTAGATTGGATCCAGGGGAAAAGTTTGCTAAGCCACTCATGGTTACAGTTGCAATGGATGTATTGACAAAACACGGATTAGGAGATGTGCATGATCTATCATTGGGAGTGGGGCAAAAGGTACAATTACAGCACAAAGAGAATGATCAGGGGGAGAGATCATTGGAAATTTCATTTCAGCCTGCTCCAAAGAGTGATGCAGCAACACATTGGAAACCTCCACTTGTACTTTCCGAGGAAAATAATGAAAGGACGGATGTTGCTACAAATGATCAACAAGTTCAGCCACACTCCGAGCCGCAGGATCAACGTGCTGACATACGCCACTCATCTAATGGAGCGGCATTGAAAGATGATACCGTTTCAGAGGAACGACCTACGCCGACTGCACCGTCCAGATTCTCAATCAACGCCACCACGGAAACATCAGAAGTTATCGTTCCAAAATCTGCTAAGCCGGAATCCATGTCGCCAAAGTCTGCTAAGCCAGAGCCTTTGCCATCCCCATCTGTCAAAAGTCTGGACCCATTCGTTATTCCCTCTATCCTAACGTCTACTGTCGAGAAACTTGTGCCGACTGCAAAGGTTGGGCTGGCCTTCCGCAAGGCCAACGATGTTGTAGTAATTGAAAAAATCGCGCCTGGGTCTCCAGCACACGGAACTGCTTTATGCGCCGGTTTTGAGTGCTTATCAATCAACGGACATCGGTTACGAAGTGCTCGAAGAGCAGCGGAACTTGTTAGGGAAAGTGAGAAGAGTTTGACATTGGTGGTGAGCAATGCCCCGCGACCACCAGGGACCTTGTACACGATGATTTCGCTGAAGAATCCAACAGATTCTGGAAAAGATTTTGCATTGGGAATGCATTTCAAGATGAAGCATGGATTGGTGAAGCTGGTCAAAATCGATGCGGAAAGTCCTGTGCTAACAACCTCAATGAAGGTAGGAGATTTTATCATTTCCATCGACGGATCGGCAATCGAGAGTGTGCACAAGGCAATCGAAGTACTATCGAAGTTTAAGGATGGTAGTGTGGTGCCGATACTGTACTTCAGTTTGCGTCAACTGCGCGTTAGCTTAGTAGAGAAAGTGATCGGAGATTTATGGAAGAAGGAGTGGTCCAATGGGTACAAAGAGTGTATTGTTCTTCAACCAGGACATAATTCGTTGATTCCGTGGACATTGAAGTTCAAGGAGGACGGGATGTGCACGTTGATAGATCCGTTGAGGGGATTCCGAAGAAGCCCGATGGGAAGCACTACGTCATCTGTCCCTCCAGCTCTTCATTCTGTGGTGGAAACGATAAATCACGGAGTCGTAAGCGTCTTATCAGCGATTTGCGAGGGAGTCGAACTGGCAGTATCAAAAGCCATCCGAGGAGTTGGGCTTGAAAGTCAGAACGATATGGTGGTAGCATTATGAGCTTGTCAGACATTTTTATTGAATGTTCATGGAATATTTTGAATCGGTGAATTTTATTATATTTGTGTGGAGGCTTTTGAGGAGCAGGAGGCGACAATTTTCAATTCATCTTCTGATATCGGAAAGACTGAACGACCGTCGTCACTGTTTATTGCATACATGAACATAAAAAAGAGGAATTTAATGATGCGACATAATTCACAGCTGGCCTGCTAATCAACATAGTATTGATAGCAGGTTAGATGGATCTAATCTATGTTACAAAATTCGACCTCAGCTTGTTTCTCCTCTGTACAAGGTAATTACGCACTAAAACAATCAATAATCGGCACAGAGGTAACACCAAGAAGAACAATGCGTAAAATCGCAATACATGCAGCAGTTTCAAAGCAAACCTTGATGCAATCGTCACCAGTTGGCTGTTGCCAGTTACCGAAGTATCGGCCGTAGATATCGATAGCATACCTCCCGGTTTCATTGCATTGAATGCCCAGATAATTCCAGTAGAATTAAGCAGCCCCAATACAACACACTGACCAAACTGTTGTCGGGTGAGCTCAGTAAGAACAAATGGTTGCTCATACAGATAGATTGGACTATCATCCGTAGCATTAACCGATGAACCGAAGTTATAATATTCCGCGTCCTCCTTGTACAAGATGGAAGATATGTTTGTTGAGTTGTCATTGTTGAGCATCGATGGTGGTGCGAACGCAGAGGTTTCCAAGGTCAGTAGCATTCGACTATCAAGCTCAGCAACAACTTCGGGAAAACAGAATTTGGCATCAATGCCAGTTGATTGTTCTACGTTATTGTGATCGGCGGGTTTTCCATTAAAGTACGTGACTATTCTCAAGACCTCGCGAATGGCGGATGGATCATCTGCTGACGCTGGAGGATTGTCGATAAATGGCAACAGATGGCGAAGTGAGATACCTGATCCTGGAGATTTGGACGACAACGACATGATGACAGCTGCGCGAAACTTCCACTTATCAAGCTCTTTCGATGACATGGGTGAGCTGTGATTACCTCCAGAAGTGTCGCTGGGCCCAAAGAGAAACTCAACAGCAATGGATAGCAGACCTCGTTGTTGTGATTGATCCGATATTTGATTGATACGTCGATCGAATTCTGAGTTGTCATTGTCATTATTTTGTCCCCAACTCCCTCGCCTTAACATCGTAACACCGTTCATCATGTCAATTTCCGTATTTCCCCATCCTCTTGAATTGCGCAATCTCGCCCATCTTGATCTCATGCTCCCTAATCGAAACCAAAAGAATGGATGAATCGGATTTCCACAAAATAGACTCATGGTCATGGCAATATCACCGGCAATTTCTCTCATGAAGGGATCCTGCGTACCATCTATGGCATTTCCACATATGGCATACAACCATAGTATTTGGCGCAATTGGAAGAACAGATAGCGTAACTTATGCATCAGTTGATTCCGACCACCACCATGGCCGTTGCCACCGCCAGAACCACCACTTCGTGCCAATGCAATAACGGCTGCAATTAGCAGACATATCCCAATTATGATCAATACCGCTAAACTGATGATAAGACCAAACGCTGTAAAAATTTTGAGAGCCTTCATGAAGCCTATGCATAAAATGTGGAGTTTGTGCCTGAAGTCCGAATGGCGTCTATACCTCTTGGCCTGTTCCTCGAAATCACTGGGGAAGGTGAATACCATTGTTGTTGCGCCGACAGCCGCTACACCATCCCTACCCGTTGTTCCAGCAGAATCATTGTCGTTGTTCTTTGGTGTTTCTTCCACCCTTTCGAACTTGAAGCTCGCGCCATCCTCTCCACCGCCCACCGCCGATAGTAGACCACATAATTCACACGTGGCTTCCTCGACACTCAGACCCAATTCTGATGTGAGCAGTGCGGGACGGACGGTGATGGTGCCGCCGCCTTGACGGTCCTTTTTGGCATTGCGCACCACTTCGAGGATGCGTTCGTCGAGTGGCGTGGAGTTGAGAGGGGCTTGTTCCTCGTCATTGTCATCGAGGGAGGTGGCCATATTGCATAGATGATACCACTATCTATTCGCTTGTACTTATCTACCATTCCGGAATTTGCCTCGACCGTCGTCGGAAGCTTCCCGCCATTATGTAGTTTATATCTTCTTCCCGCCATTTTCGCCTTATCGCCACATAATCGCCACACTCTTTCCCCTCCACGTGTCTTCATCAACTTTCTTCCACGTGGATATCGAAAACGACGTCAGCCGCCCGCCCGCCGATCTTACATTTTACCTTCACCGTCACACAAACATCCATCAATTCAATTCTCAATTCATCACCTAACCATGGTCCAATCAATCCCCTTCCTATGGGGATGCATCCTCCTCCTTTCGGCAGCTATATCCCCGGCAGCCGCGAAGGCAACCACTCTCGTAGATTCGGTTGGTTTACTCACCAAAGCGCTGCTCCCTACGCCGACCGACGACACAGCCGGCGATGGACTCGTCGCTCTCCTCTCCTCGCCAGGAACACCAAGTAATCTCTTCCCATCGACATCCACTGTTGATATTGAAAACAACATTATTCGTTCTCCCGGTGCTTCTCTCGAGGAGGAATCGTCATCGTCTTCTGGACTATTGGCACGTGGAATTGGCGCTGCGGCTGCCGGGTCGATTGCTGGGGCGGTAGTGCTCACTGGTGTAACCATGGCCGATGTCGAAGTTGGATTGGATTGCACGCGACATGGACGAACGCTTGCGGAGCTTTTTGCGAGTGTGTTGCGAATGGAGAAGAAGACGGGCAGTAAGGGACCAGTGACGTTGATTATTGCGGTGCAATCGGAAGATGGTGGTGGTGGTGATTTGGATACAGAGGCGATTGGGGAGTGTGTCGAAGAGATTTTTGATAGTGTTGCCGCGGCAGTGGGAGTTGTTGACGCCGAACTTGGAAATTACTTCTCCATCCAATCCAAGTTAGTTTCCAACGCGGATGATGTTTCCAAGGTCATGTCCGATGCTCAGTTGGCTGCCAAAAGTTTCTCATCCGACAGGGCGGCGACTCTACCCACGGCCTTTTCGGACATTTACAAACAAATCACATCCTCGTCAGACTATGCCGATCCTACTCCCGTCGCCGAGGCTATCTTGGCATGCAATGATGCATACTCACGAGCATCCCGTACTAGCCGCGCAAAGATTGCCTCATGGAAGCATCGTATCAGTCGTAATCTCTTGGTGCCGAAATTCGGATCTCATGCCGATGAATTGTTATCACGTACTTTGGATCTATTCGATAGAGATACGATGGATGCAGCGGGGTTGCCGCGCGCTGGTGAGCAACGATTGATTATTCGGAAGAAGTTGCAAGATCGTACTGAGGGGATATTGAGGAAACTGTTTGTTGATCAGATGGCGGTACTGGAAAAGAATGTGCTCAAGAAGTTCCAGAACACATTGTTGCGAAAGATGGATAAGGATATGACGGACGCATCTCAATTCTATGAATCGAATGCTGGAGCGTTGCGCACTGCTGCGTTGGCGTTTGTGGTGGGTGCATCGTCGTTGGAGGTGCCATCGCTCTCCCTCACCAAATCCAAGGCGGTGCAAGAGATGGAGAGCAAGCTCAACAACGTCTTGGCTGCCTTTCCAGACTCACCCGCGGCTAAGATCAAATCCCTCGCGAAGGTGGAACGGACCGTATCGAAAAAGAAACAACCCAATGAAGGTTCGATCAGTGTAGCGTTGGATTTAGTCGCCATGATCCGTCCCGATGGATTTGGAAACTTTCAGGGATTTACCGGGTATCAATTGGGCCCGCATAGTGTTACCGTGGGGGTACACAATGATGCGGATGACCCGAGCGTGATTTCACAGTTTGGTGGTGTGAGGCCTCCCTTTATAAGGGTTCAGCCAAAATTGAAGTTGGATGTTGAGCTTTAAAGATGTACGGAGGTAGTGAACTAATCAAATCAACTGATGATACTTCATTTAGTATGGAACGGTAGCTCATCTCATGATTTCAAGGTCAGCGAACCCTAGATATAGTATTGGAGCATGCATCCTAAAGAAACTCATCATCTTCCAACTTCTTTTTGTTCCTTGCATCTGCGTTCGCCTGCTGCGGCTCCTCTCCCAACAACTGCACACGAAGTTTGTAATCATCAATCAATTCCGGATGAACGTACATCGGCAAACCCTTGACCATGAAATTGCAAAACGGCCGCGAATTGTTCTTTGGAGGAGGAGACACATCCGTTGTAGGATCAAATACAGTTTCAATTCTTCTCGCCAGTATATCACGTGTGATGATTTTGACCAATGAATGTTTAATATCGACATCATCTGCTCCACTACCCCCGAGCCGCTCGAGGGTATGAACATACGGCGAAAAACAATACCCCAATAATGCCGTGGAACCGACAGCTGTCAAGCCGGCCGTGGCAATGATCGCAAGCTGACCGGTGGCCGGGACAGACGAAGCACCGAATAATGAGATTGCCGGCAGTCCGACGATACCGATGCAAGCGGAAATGAGAGAAATGCGTTTCAGTTTCAGGGTCAATGATGCAAATGGTCCTTCGTACACAAGAGATGCTTCTTGTGTTTGCTCTGATCCGACCATTGAAGCATCCTTGTCGCTGAAAGCCCGAGCATTTTGCAGGCTGAAGAAAAAATCACGGCGGAGCTCATGACGAAAGCTGTGTGATTGTGATGGAAATGCGGGTGTCGCGGATGATGGTTCTGGCAATGCTCTCGCCTCATAGAGACTACTACCACGGATGGAAGCAAAGTGTCTTGAAGGATAGGATTTCGTAGGAAAGGTTGGCAAAAGGCGGAGGACCCGAAGCGACATGGTGCATGGCGGATTTGAGTTGAATTGAATTGAGGTGGTGGTTCGTGAAGTGAAAGTGGAAGTGAAAAGGTGGTGGCCAGTCTCCCGCCAAAAATTGACAGATTTGTTGGGAGAATCCAACAGACACGTGGAAGACAGTTTTGGCGGGAAGACCATCGAGAGCATCGAGAGGATCGATCCGAGCACCGAGCAAGCACCGAGCAACAACTCCAGAGGATAATATGAAGTGAATAAATTGCAATATTTTTATGAATGAATTGCAGTTATTCTTCACCTATTTGCATTTCATAACTATTGCCAAACTGTTTGATGAGTAAACCAAAATTCACTCGACTCTCTGACTTTGCTTTATGCAGGGAACATCACCATTCGTCACACCAAAGGCAATGACTGCACCACCATCGGCAACGGTCACCACTCGTAAAGGAATTCCACTTTTTGTGTGTTCACTATTTTCTCCTCCACCAACACCGATCTCGACAAGGGAAACAAGAGAACTCAGAGTATCGAAAGTCGGTCCGTTACGAAAAGGCATCACGGCAACTCCAAAGTTAGGCAATCCAGGATTGGAACGTTTGAAGTGAGCATTGGGATTGTATGCATAATATGCGAGTCGATTGTTTATTGTTGTTGCATCATCCACGTCATTTGAGGACACAATGCAGGGTGGTGGTGCGGTTGCAACATCATCACTTAGTAACAAGCGAAGCGAACGGGTTCGGAAACGCTCCTGGCTTGATTTTACTGGAACACTTCCGTCATCATTTTCATGTTCGGCGTTCTTCTGATTTGTTTCACTAGCTGAGTCTGGTGTTCTTTCCAAATGCAAGTCATTGTTCTGTAATGTCTCTTCCAATTTCGTCGAACGCTTTTGTCGTTGCATCCTGCAAAGCAATTCCATTCTTTGATCCGTGTATCGTATCAAAATATACCCCTGTGCACGAAGATGGGCATATGCCAGATAGGCCGCAAGTGGAATTTTGCATTCTGGCAACATGGTACAAAACAAGTCTTGAGTAGTCAGAGTTGTTGATGATTTTCTTTTGCTTGTGTCGTTGTCATCTTCAGCATTGTTGTTCGATGATTCGATTCGTAGCAGTCCTCGCATATGCAAGAAGAGAGCTTCTTCGGAATGAATCCGTTCCTCTGTGATTGTAACCTTTTGGGTCGATAATTTTGATTCACATCGTATTGGTTTCGAGGCATCGCCTTCGTCCTCAAGGGCATCATCGTTATGATCACTACATCTCGTCTCGCCCGATATTTCATGTCGGCTTCTTTTTTTACCGGCAACCATTATCTCATCCGCAGTCACTGCAGACGCAGATCTAACAGGCCGAGAGTAGCCACACGGGAATGATTTCCCTCTTGCATCAACAATTCGAACGTAGCCGCCGCCGAAGTGGGTTTGTGCTCCACCATCGTCGTCCTTCACTGCGTCGCCAATCTCGATGACTGGCGGGACATATATTCCCCAAGGTCTTCTATCAACGCTATCTTTAGCGACCACGTGCTCGTCAGGGTCGTTTGTTGGCGAAGAACTACCCATGCTGTATTGATGGCAAACAATAAGCGCTTCCACGGGAGGGAAGAGTGATGCGGTGACCGGTGATCGGTGATGCAGACGATCATTGTGATCGGTGGTACGATAGGCTTTGGACGGTGCAGTTGCTTTTCGAGGATTTGCGCGCTCTCCTTCCGTTAGACGCACGTAAAGAGGAATTGTCCAACTCATTTGGATTCGAGAAACAAGAAACCATTCAAATTTTCCTTTCTACGTAAAGGAATCAATACAAAGAATGAGCATATTAATTCCTATGCACGTACATCAAATTTGATTTCGTTTGAATTTGGATTTGGGAAGCAATGATGCGCCCATAGAAAAGACCAAAGAGAGTATCGTTATCGTATGATGTATGTAGACATCTATGGTGTCTATGTTGGTGCAGTGTGTGGCTTCAAAAGACCACTGATCACCATGGCCATGGTCCAGCCAATCTTGTGCACCGAGCTGCACCATGGGCTTTCGACGACATGCCCGGCCTTTCCATAGCACAGTTGACTCCGAACTGTTGGCATTCTTCGAGTTCATCTGCATCTCGGCCTATTCAATTCATTGTCGGACACAAAGTACACCTGAACCTCCAATAATTCATTGAAGTGATCCCATCACCATCATTTTAAATTTTCAGCCCGCTGACACATCCATCTTTTGAGAGAACGAAATAATTGAGTTCGCAAGTCACCATCTGTTCCCGTCGAGTTGGTCAACAGTGCCGGTACCTTCGCAGCACCATCCAATTATTGAGTGAAGGATTCACTTCAACATAACGAAATATTTTCACGGGGCTCCTTCGATTTTGACAAACAGAGATCTACACACAATATGTCTGGACCCGAACTCCGCCGAGACTTGACACCCAATTTGTCATCACCGTCGCAACATTACACCTTCGATGAATCGGAGGACGGGGACATAAATAATTCAGTGGCCGATTCATCTACGCAATCCCAAAACATGAACGGTGCCACGAGCACTAGTATCAGCAAGAGCGCGAGGTATCAGACTGCCCTGACAGCGAGGGCGCGTCAACGTCAGATGAGGCGGATGTTGGAACGAGAGGGGTCGGGGGGCGAGTCTCCGGGGAGTGCTGGAGATGTGGCATTAACTCCCAGGGAGGGGGAATATAGAGGTAGGGGCCGCAATGAGATCAGTCCAAGCACTCCGGGAAGTGCGGCCACTCCAACCTCGGAGCTGATGAGATTACGAGCTCTACTCAACAGCAATCGCAGTAGCAACAGTGAGAACAGTGATCATACAAGCCCAGACTCACAAATGCTGGCTACTTTATACGAAAAGCACAGAGGACGTTCATTGTCGAGGACCAGAGAGGCTCCATCTTTACCTACTTCACCTTTGGAGGACTGCAGTAATGGCGGAGGTGGTCTTCGACACATGACCCGATCTCCGTCCTCTCCTAATTTAGGGGCAAGTGAACTCCCCAAATTGATTTCTCCTCCGACCAACAATCCATCGGTTGTGACGCCCCAGCAATCCGAATGTGATAATAGAAATAGTGGGGGAATTGATAATGGCGTCGTTGTTCGTAGCATTGATGACAGAGTGACAACTTTTTCAAAGCAGCAGCACCAGCAGCAGCAGCAGCAAAATCAATTTCGTGCAAGTCCCACCACCATTCCTCCCTCTGCATCCTCTCTGCGTCAGCAACGAATCTTAAGCATCACTCCAAATGAGGAATTCTTGCCAGATTGGAATGCCACCAAGGGGGGAGGATTACTCTCTACCACTGAAGTGCAAGACGCAGCCAACTTTACGAGCATACAGTTTCAACTTTCCATTACCAGTGGCGAAGTTGAGATGTTAAGCGGTGACGATGCAAGCTGCCAGAACAACCAATGCTGGCAGAATGAAGTATGGTCCGATGTCTCACCACCTTCTCCATTGGCCAGTGGTGAAATCTTCCACAAAGCCGCCGCGGCAAGCATAGTCTCGCTATTGTCACCCAATCGGATGGCCAAGGCTGGGCTGATGGCGCCAGAGGTTAATTCAAGCGAGGAAGATGACGCTGCGAAGGATGTTGCGGGGGATTCTCCTACGGGGGTTATCATCTCTCCTGGAAACGATGGTCAAAGTGGCAGTGTGGATGTTAAGGAACTTTTTACTTTCAATGGAAATTCAGATCCGAGCTTATCGCGAGGGGGAGAGTGGGAGGGCGTGACCCAGGTTACTCGATCTTTATTCCGTGGAGATGTCGACGAGGATGTTAGGCAGTCGATGGTCTTTCAGGCATTTCGTGGAAAGATGATCGACTCATCACCTGAATTCAGTCAGCTATTAAGTCAAATCAATCGAAAGAGGGGAACATCCATTGATAGGGCATTTGCCATTCGTCGAAAGAATGCATGTGGAGCACTGAAGATTCTGAGCGCGAAGGAGGAGAATCGCATTAAGATTTGCTGGACCGTGGGTGTGTTGCCCGCAATCGCATCCGTGTTAAGTGACGTAAGCGAGGTGATTCCCGATGAAATTTCCCGAGCGGCTAACACAGAGGCACGCAATCGTATCGTTAGTACACTGTTGAATATGAGCGTGAACAAGAAGAATCGGATGTTGATTGTGAACACCCCGGGGATCTTAGAGAGCATATCTCAAACAATATTACATGATGCTGGCGAAGGACGACAGGGATGTTGCGCGGTTCTTCTCTATTTGGCCAAAACGTCGGAGGCTCGTGGAATGATTGTGAAGAGTGCAGGCATGATGGATGCTCTTGCTAAAGTCATCGAGGTGCCAAAAGTACATCCCAAAAGTACGCCCAAGTCGAAGATGCGAAAACAACACCTGGCGAACATTTACGAATCGCCATCGAAGGAGTCTGGGTTTTCCTCCAGGTCGTCTCATAGCTCGGTTAGCAGTCAGAGTGGCAGTCGTAGTAGCAACAGTGCCAGTTGCAGTGAAGATGGGGATGACTCGGTAGGGTCGGTGGAGAGTACGATCGCTCCAGGGGAAGTGGAACAAATGGAAATTTCATTTGAAACCGCGGACACCACTGTTCCCACCTCTCCTAAGTCCGTAGCGGAGGATATGTATGACGCAGATCCGAATCGTTTTTTGCATGGTGCTAGATTGAGCGTCTTTGCATGTCTATTGTGCCTTGTCAAGAGCCAAGAGAATTCGGTACGTTGCTCTACTTGATGAATGTACAGCTACTGTGTTAACATGTTATTCTGATATTCTCGAAGTTCCTGGTTGCTAGGGACGAAAACATGATCAATACTCTAATTGGGATCTCAAAACGGCATTCCTCTCCGTCTCACGCACGTGCCATGGCTATCCTCGCCCACTTGACTCGCCATCCCAAAAATTGCCACCTTCTTGTATTCAAATACGTCACTCTATTACTTATGCTACAAGAGGCCACGACATCAACCGACAACGAGGCACGTCGCTACGCCTTCTGCGCCTTACAGAACCTTAGCATTGACAAGGCTTGTCGTGCCCCCATAGCTCACACTCCAAAAGTCATTTGGTCGCTCACACAACGATGTAAGGATAGGAATATTGAGGAGGAGTGGATGGCAGCATTAGCGACTTTACAAAACCTCTCAGACGAACCGGCGAATCTCATCCAATTTACAATTGTCAATGACTGCATCGGCACCATTATTCAAATTGCTGGAGGAGACGTGAGACGGGGTGAAAAAACGGACTTGGGTAGTTTTATGGCCAAGAATACGTTGGCGACTTTGAGTCATTGGTTTCGTAAAATTGCAACCAGTGGATCAGAACGGTGTGGTGTTACCTTCGGAGGGCTAGACGGCCTGCAACATGCAAAACTTGAGCCGACATCCTACAGTCAGTGGACTTGATTCCGATGAGATGAGGAAAGGACAAAGGGATGCTCTCGAAAAGTGATCTATTGTTGTAGCGAAGTGATGAAATTTGAAGAGGGGAATAATTCATGTATGATTTGTTGGATACTGAATAGATAACCATCTTATCTTCTCAGTTTATATGTTGACTTATTAATTAGCAACTAACTGATGTAGAAATGAATGTTCTCAAGAGATCTTGCACCCACAAATCACTTCTTGCATCACCAATCGCCAAACTTTGATGAGAGATAATAGCGGAGACTTGCAAAACAGAATCCAAGCTTCCAAAGCAAACCAGCTACCAAAGCAAACAAAAGGCAAAAGCAAAAGGGACGTTCACATCCTGAGGTCAAGGCTGTAATCTCATGTCCAGTCAGAGCGCAAGGGTTGGGTGTTCAGTTGCCTGCCTCCCCAATGGTCCTTGGTTCAACGAGGGCCACACTTCGACTTCCGTCGGGGTGTGAACCCAGCAACTCCGTCTCACGATGAGGCAGCCTGTCGGTCCTCGCTTAACGAGATGAACATCCCGCCTAAGTAGTGATGCCACGTGTAAGTTAGTGATGCCACGTGTAAGTCGTTCGTTAAGTTCCCGCCAAAAGTCACTGCCCCGTGGAAATTGTTTTGAAGGAGTATTCTCCAACTCCCCCAAATATTTGACGACGACGACGGCATAGACCATTGATCTGTTCATCATCTCCGACAAACACGGCAGCAACAACAATACCAATGTCGGGGTTTTATGAAGGTGGATATTCTGGCTATGGCGGTGATGGAAGCAAGAATTTTGCATCTGGGGGTGGCAGTGGCGGATACAATTACAACTCCGGTGGCGCATCGTCGGCATCGAACGACGCCTACTTCAGCGGCAGCATGGGGTCGTCATACCCCCAGCAAACTCAACCAAATAGTGCCCCCTCTCATGGCTATCAACACCAGCCGCAACAACAACAACAGCAGCAGCAGCATCAGCAGGCGCCGTCGATGAATTTTTGGAACCCCGCCATGACCATGGCTGCCAATGCCGCAGTGTCAGGTGGCATTGGCGAGGTGAACTCCCAAGTAATGATGAATGTGGCCGAATCCATGGGGAAAGAATTTCTCCAAAAGGGATGGGCAAAGGCAGTGCCTGGATTGGAACGGAGTATGCTTGGACTACGACCTTACTTTGCTGTGGACAATTCGTATGTGAAGCGGAAGATGACCAAGGTACTATTTCCATTTCTATTTCGGGATTGGGCACGGCAGGAGAAACTTGAACCCACTCCCGATGGATTAGTGACTTATGCCCTTCCACTACACGATGAAAATGCTCCCGATTTATATATCCCATCCATGTCACTTTTGACCTACGTCCTCCTTTGTGGATTATGCTATGGTTCTGCTGGCAAATTCGATCCCGAGGTACTGCCGGATGTAACCTCCAAATGCATCGTAACCCAAGTCCTTGAGGTCATTGCCATACGGATTGGGTTCTACTTAATGGAGGCCCCCGTTGCATTGTTAGATTTGTTCAGTTACACCGGCTACAAGTATTTGGGTTTGAGTGTGAATATGTTATGCGGGCTGGTGGTGGGGCATTTTCTTGGGTATGGTCATCGAGCATATTACTTCACGTACCTTTGGACCGCGACGGCAATTTCTTACTTTATCTTGAAGGTTATGGCCAATTGCATCCCTAGGAGAACGAGTGCGGTGGGTCCAAAGAGACAATTTATGGTGTTGGGATTTTCAGCAAGTCAGTTCGCAACCTGTTGGTTTGTGAGTCAAACTAATTTCTTGCAGTAAAGCAATAACTTGGTTGATTATTGGAATGTTAAGTCATATCTTCGGTGTTACCTTCCATGTCATTATCACTGGCATCATCAATTTCTTCATGCTTCCGTATCGGGACGTCCGACACAGCTTCTTGCACTATCACAAACTCCTCTCGACTATCATCACAACTCTCGGGACAGCTGTATATTGCTATAACACCCCAGTTCATCCCTCCTGCGGAAATGAGATCCAGTAAATCATTGCTCTTCTCGTTTCGCCCACCAGTGGCATGACTATCGACATCCAGAACATGCAACACTGATGGCAATATCTGGAACTCAAACACTCGTTCAGCACCGCAAGCGCAGTTTGGAACAACCGGGAGCGGGGAATACAATTGTATTGATTTCTGTTTTGTTTTGGATACATTTGACTTAGGTCGAGGAAGAGGCATTGACCACAACGGCACACCACCGTATGCATATCGTGCCACCTGACCTGGAGAACGCTTCAGCCGCGTCGAGAAGGCAAGGAGTGCGCGTTCTCCTGGAGGAAGACGTTCATATCGTTCGCCTCCACTGCCACCGAAATTGCCGCCAGAATTGATCTTCTTTCCTCCCTTCAATGCCAATAGAATTTCCTCATCATCCTCCATATCTAAGTACCGAGACAACATTTCATCAACTTTTGATGCATCAACATTTCCATACTCAACACCATCCTCATCATCATCATCATCATTACCTCCAGTTTTGTCTACCATCGGTTCGTACAGCGATTCAAGATCATGGTGCTCGAATGATGGCTCAATGCAGTTTTTTTTATCGTCACTAGTGGCTGTTTGAGACGAATGCCTTGGTACGGGTACGGCTGAAGATGGAGGTGGTGATTTCTTTACAGCGGATTTCATTTCACAGTTGTTCAGCATCGTCTCCAAATCATCGATTGATACATTGCCTCCATTTGCAGTGTTATTTCCTCCACCCCAGCCATCATCGTCATCAACTCCCCATCCATCATTGCCATCGTCTACACCCCAATCATTGCCTAAAAGGTTCTTCGGCTTTTCAGAATCTCTTGATTTGGGTTGATCAGGTAATGCCGCCCAACACTGCTGTGACCGAAGACAGCATACCGATCCTCTCGTTTTGCATGGATGAAAGCTGTTGCTTCTCTCAACGTCATCGCCCAATCCTTCATTATCAGTGTCGCCCTGCGAGTGACAAGCCAACGTATTGCATCCAAACACATATAATGTTCTATCCAATTCATCTAACGGTGCATGCAACTGGATGAGGAGGTACATGTGCTTATTACATATCTTGCATCGAGGGTTGGTAGAGCCACTGTTTTCTTCGATAATAGACGACAACAATTTGTCTCTTTCGTGGTAACACGGCAGCCCACCTAAATGGTGCGATGTTGATGAATTTGATTTATGTCGGCTTTTGTTTATGTTGTTCTGGCGGCTGCCTCCGCCTCCGACTGGCTGGAACAACAATACGGGCTCTCCGTGCCCGTTGGCGGCTTGTCCATCAGACCACATCGGCTACTCTGGTGGTTACTACTTCGTCGTTCGCCCATGCAATTGATCAATAACGAATGGGCGGGGTGATGGGATGGTACGATACAAATTATTATTACTACTATCTAGCAACAGCCTAGCGCGATATCGTAAATAACTTACCGTAACGATCAACATCACAATTCACAATGCAACATTCAACATTCAACATTCAAAGTGAAATCTTATCTCTCTATTATCCAATCTCTTCTTCTCATCGCCCCATATATTTTTATCATCTTCCGTCCCAATGATGACAACCCAGCTGCAGGACGAAGCAATCAAAATCAACCCGGTGGATGGGTCTCGGCGGCAGCAGCAACCTGGACAGCGACAACATCGGCCCCTAATCTTCCTCGACATCGACGGCGTGCTCAACACGACGAGACAAAGCCCCCAAATCCACCTCGAGCATCATCTCGTATCTCGACTCAAATACATTGCCGAATCGACCGATGCTTTATTTGTCTTGACCACCTTCTGGAGACATTTTCACGAGTACATCGCATATACGTTGCATAGGCATGGAATTAATGTTAGTCGACATATGCTCCCGTGGCCAATGGGGGTTACGGGTGGTAAGCAATGCACTAAATCATTTTTGCTATACCATCAAGCAACAATAACACAGCAAGAAAATAATCGGCAACACCGCAGCGATATGAAGAACCAAGATCACAAAGACGACGAGATGACCGAAGAGTCGGTTGTGGACGACGAAGTGGAATACCCGTCGCGAGCTGAAGAAATNCAAAGACGACGAGATGACCGAAGAGTCGGTTGTGGACGACGAAGTGGAATACCCGTCGCGAGCTGAAGAAATACGGGCAGAAATATCTTGGTGGTAGTGGTAGTAGTGGCAGTAGTGATGTTACTATGGTATGCGAGCCTGAAGATGCCATCAACATCAACGATAATGCTAACGATGATACCAACGATGATGAATATTACGATGCGTCAAATCAAGGATACGAATACCACTCTTCGGATTGGAGGTATGCAATACTCGACGACAGGCTTTCAGCTGCGAAGCCCAATAGTCCACTATTTGAAAGGTTTGTGTTTGTCAACACAAAGACAGGATTGACGGAATTGGATGCAGAGAGGGTCATTAGGTTGTTGTTGTTTAGTGACACGTCGTCGTAGTTTCATCTTACCTGCTGCTGATACATATCTATGTGTCGTTTCGTACTCGGCTTGTGCACTTATTGATCAATCGATGGATAACAGGCGAGAATTTAACATTGAACAGTGCCTTATAAAAGGCTTAAAATGTGACTTATCTGTTATACCCTTTCAAGTACTACCGCAATACCCTGGCCGCCACCAATGCAAGCCGATCCAACATGAACTCTCCCATCCGCTCTCTGGAATTCATTCGCAAGGTGTGCAGTGATTCTACTACCCGATGCCGCAAGTGGATGCCCCAAGGAAATTGCTCCACCGTGCAAATTTGTCTTGGACATTTCCAATTCCAACTCTTTCGCGCAAGCCAAAAATTGAGCCGCAAATGCCTCATTGATTTCAACTCGATCCACATCGGCAAGGGAAAGTCCAGCGGAAGCAAGGGCTCCTTTGATAGCGGGTACCGGACCAATTCCCATGATGGATGGTTCGCAACCAGAGACGTGATATGACGCCAATCGAGCTAATGGCGTAAGACCATACTCCTTTACTGCATCTTCGGATGCAAGTATAATTGACCCGGCTCCATCGCAAATTCCGGATGCATTTGCAGCAGTCACGACACCATCCTTTTTGAATACTGGACGGAGAGTTGAAATCTTCTCAAGAGTTGTGTCAGGACGAGGATGTTCATCAGTGTTGATAATCTGTAACGAAAGATTTGAAGTTGTTGTTAGGTGGACATGAATTAATATCGAGATCAAGAATTCTTGTCCTTACCTTGACGCCCTTCTTGGTTTCAATTTCAACTGGAGCCATCTCTAAATCGAATACACCGTTCTTGTTGGCTTCACCCCATGTTTGCTGACTACGAATCGCCAACTCGTCGCAATCCTTTTTGAATGAAGAATGCGGTTTCATCAATAAATTCAGCACAGAATTGTTTGAACTCAACTATATTTGAACGATCACAACAAAGGGCTCGTACCTGTCGAGTGATTCCGTACTTCTCAGCTAGATTCTCTGCAGTAATGCCCATTGGAGTGCCAGCATGCTGATCTGTAAGACTATAATATGTGGAAAGGAGACACATGAAAGAGAACCAAGCGAAATGAGATCTCGGACAGCAAGGACGAAATGAATGACATCATCAAATCTCGCTCACCCATCCCACAATGAATCCCTCATCTTCAAACCAGATCCGAGCGATACTCCCCAACGCACATCATTGCCATCCACCTGAAGCGGCGCCATGCTCATATTCTCGCTACCTCCACAAACCACAATCTTGGCCTCGCCGAGATTAATCGATTTGGCACCCTGGATGACCGTCTCGAACCCCGATCCACACAATCTATTGATAGTTAATGCTGGCGTATGTATGGGCACACCCGACTTAAGACCAACATGTCGGGCAAGGTAGGCAGCATCTGCGCTCGATTGAATGACATTGCCAAAGTAGACTGCATCAATGGTCGATGGATCCAGCTTGGCCGACGCGATGGCGGATTTCGTAGCGATGACGCCAAGTTCGGTGGCGGTGAGGGACTTGAGTGAGCCCCCGAAGGCACCGAAGGGGGTGCGTTTTGCGGCGACAATGAAGACGTTGGCCATGGTGATGAATCTCTTTCAAAACTAGGAGTATGAGAGCAAAATGAAATGAAAATGAGGCTGCTGCATCGATCTTCGATCGGCCATCGATCGCGTCGATGATGGAGGGACGAAAGAAGATCTTGTTTTTGGCGCGCCAAGATATTCTGACATCGTCGGTCTGTCCGTCTCCGTCGTCGCAGCCAGCCGTCTGTTCCCCGCCCGACCGTAACCGCTTCCATCTCCCATACCAATCCACCCGCTACCATTACCACCCGCTACAGCTACTCCTACATCATCCACCATCATTACTTCTCCCTATCTGCTGAAAGTTGATCAGGTGCTCTGCATTCTAGAGATTTCAAGGGCAGAGGTTGGCAACAGCAACACATCCGGTTGAGTGGCTTGACGATTGAGGTTGGTGTTTCTGGGTTGGGGAGTTGCCATTTACAGCAGAACGGCACGAGAAGCAATCTCGTCGCCAGTGTCTTTATTGGTGGATATCTTTTTCAATTACCATCGAAGCCCAAAAATAATATCGGGAAGCCACATTTGCTCTAAGCAATCTCGCTCGAGATACGCGAGGCTCAGACATCTTCCCAATACCACAAACTATACATCGCGACAATAATATGTTTTATGTCAAAACACTCGAACATGAAATAGAGCTAGAGCCCATCCACTTTGGACAAAAGCTCCGGGCAACCATTGTACGACTACTCAAGGAGGAAGTCGAGGGACTTGCATTGGCCAATTATGGATTTGTTGTTAATGTGATTGAAGTTCCAGAGGATCAAATCCGATCGGGGGTTATCGAATATGATACGGGCAATGTCGTATTTTACGTCAAGTACACTGCATTGCTCCTACGACCGTTCATTAATGAAGTTGTGGATGCCACGGTTGCTCAGTGCAATGAGTTGGGGTTTTTCGCATATGTTGGTCCACTTCGTATATTTGTATCAAAGCATTCCATGCCCGAGGATATGTTTAATGGGTTCGATGGGGAGAGAGATTCGTGGGTCAGTGATGATAAAGAGGTTGTGATATCGTCGGGGTGCGGAGTACGATTAAAGATTAAAGGAAGGACGGTAGAGCAGGGGAATATAACCGCGATCGGTACTATCAAGGATAATTATTTGGGGTTGATTGATGATGGAAGTGGGGATGGAGAGGGTTTGTAGGGGGTCATGAACCGACTTCGAATCGGTAGGGGAGAAAGGAGGTAAGATGCATCACTGAACTGCATACGACGAGAATACACCATGGACAAGACATTAGGTTCGAGATGTAGCGCAGAAATAAATGTCTTTATTTATAAATTTAACGGCTTCATGTTCTTTCGGCTAACATCCGACAACTACCTGAGCATCGGATATATGATCGCCTCAACACAGGTAAGAGAGGTGAATCCAATCGTAAACAAATTTAAGGGTTGACTTTGAACAGTTCGACTTCGAACTTAAGCGTAGCTCCAGGAGGCACTGCTCCGCCACTTCCAGCATCACCGTACGCCAATTCTGGTGGGATGACAAGTGTTGCTTTTCCACCCTCCTTCATCTTTGCCAGACTGTGAAATAATAAAATGGTGAGCGATGACTAGTATCTCAATAGGAAACTAATCAACGCAACATAACTCACCCCTCTTGCCATCCCTTGATGACTTGTCCGAGCTTGAACTTGATAGTTGCTCCCCTATCCACAGACGAATCAAAGACAGTTCCATCAGTGAGGGTTCCATGGTAATGTACCTCTACTTCGTCCGTCACCAAAGGAGATGCACCACTTCCCTCCTTCATACAATAATACACTAACCCAGAATCAGTTTTCTCGGCCTCCTCATTGCAATCAAGGAATCCATCAATGTACTCCTGGCCATCCTTCTTCACCTTCTCCATGATACCCTCCATGCGCTCCCTCAATAGTGCATTCACAGAAGGTCCATATGTTTGCAATACTTCAATGGGGTTGACGGTATTTTCGTCCTTGACAATATCGCTGAATCCGCGCAACAAGACTTCGAGTTCTTCCTCCTCAAGAAGGTTTTTGAAGTCGGTTTGTTGTGTGATTTGCATCCCAATGTTGAGACCGAGTGCGTAGATGGGCATTTTCTCGTCGTCGTATGGCATGGGTCCGCTGGCCATTTGTCTTGAAATTAAAGACTGGCAGTGGTGTCATAGTTGAATTTGTTTAGTACAGCATGGCATGTTTATTTGGGATCACCACATGATGTGTGAAAAGACATGTTGTGAATTCATGATATGAACGTTAAGGTTCCGAGATGAAAACACTTTACTCACCATAGCAGCCCGTTTGGGAGCAACCGAACGAGTCGAGAATGCGGTCACTGCACGGCTGGATGCTGTAACCAGAAGAGTGGTGATCGATGGCATATTGACGCGCATTATTATCTCAAACCACGCTATCGACAGAGAAATCCACGAGCACAGTACGATATTAGAACGAGAGGGAACCGAAGAACTGCAGATATTTCTCATTGCCTTACCAAACAGATATGAAGAGAGGACGATGTCTATCACTCCTACGAAGGAGATCGAAGATGGTGATGGTGGTGGTGGGGTGATCTTTGTCGGCCTTGCGATGTGCGTCCGCTGCCGACGAGTGGATGATGGATGGTTGTGGTGGAGCTCGACGATCGACGATGACGATGACGATGGATGTGCACAAAGATCCATGAGAGTAAACATACTAATTCCTACATGAAATCGCACCCACCGCAAGATTTTGACTCTGGTTGCCACGTGGCAGACGAGAGGTGGCAGCAAAGAAAATGAGAAGGGAGAAAAGGAGGAACGCGACTTTCTTTCTTAAGCGCCCAAAACGCTTCAAGCGCTTTCGTAATGTACTTTTGGAAGAATGGGCTTTCCTTTCTCTAAATTTGAATTTGGATTTCAAAATGAGAAGAAATCCAAATTATGATACTAATTCCTGTACATCTCATGTGGACTCAACGCATTCTCTTCTTCAAACATCATCATCTTCTTCTCTCTGATTCATCTCATCCCTCCGCGAACACATCATGCGAAAGTGGGGAACAAGGGCATGCTGCTGTGTTTGGTTGTGAGAGACATCGCGATGAATGATTGTTGCACTTCTTGACAACGATTCTCTCCATTCTAATTCTAATTCTATTTCTTCCATCGTATCTACCACCCCGGCACAAGCAATGGTGGAAAAGGGGTGCAAGTCGACGCCTGCTGGTGCTGATTAATTTGCCTGAACAAAAGCTGGTGTCTTCTTCCGTTTCTTGAGCGCTTGCCGCGGGGCAGATCCAGAAAGAGATGGAGATGGATCCAATGATTGCGTCGCGACCATATCCCCGATCGGCCATTGCCATTAGCGGCTCTACCTCTCACCAGGGTGATGAGCCTAGTCATAGTAATATGAACTTAGAATCGGCATCCTATTCCTATTCGGGAAGCATGGATACAAGTAGTGAGAGGAAAGGTGACGCGGTTCGGCGGCGGCGGCGGCGACAGAGAAGACTTATGGATGACGGCGAAATTTTTAGTGTCAGTGTTCACCGCGCATCACCTTCGACAATACCAGAGCATCAATCCATTCATCACGCTCAATTCGAGAATGATAAGTTATCGCTGTCGGCAGCCTACACGTCAGAAACTGCATTAATGTCTACCATGACACCTGAAACTCCGGAGTGGGCTGGAAGAGTAGCTTCTGCACCGACTACTGGGAGCACAATGTCGCAATCAGAAACTACGGAAACTGTTTCACCCCAAGAACTATACCAATCTACGCGTGGGGGGATACAATTAGGGGAGGTGCAGCTTCCTCGAACTTCAAATCGAATGCCCTCCCCAACAACGTCAATACCATCATCATCTAAGTTCAGTGGGTCGAGTAGACGCATAAAAATGTCCAAATCGAAAGATCTATCTTCGAAGCCGAAGCCCGTGCTCCGAAAGACTTCGACTGCACCTGAGTCTTGTGTTGAACCCAAACAAACGGATGTCTTAGATAATGTTCTGATGGATCGGGCTTTTTTCATACGGCAACGTTTAATTAATTTTGAGATGCAAGAGCTGGCTGCAGAAGCAGAGAAGGCAGCTGAATCCGGTTTAGAGAAATTCGTCGGGAGTGCAAGTAAATTCGGTGCGGTAGAAACACCTCCATACAGGCCAAAGTTTGTGGATGATGCAGAGTTTGTCATGTCATCGATGAGAGCCAACGAAGGATATATTACTCCATTGAGGCCGAGGAATCCGTTCGTCAACTCACTTACCCATCCGATGGATTACACTCCTTCCTATTTCAGTCGGAAGAAAATACCAGTGACAAAGTTACGACATGTTTCAGAGATCATTCCAAATTTTGAAGATATGCATAACAATATTCGTATCCATTTAGGCCGTGAGGGGGTAGATGCCAACTTGCTCCCGACAGTGCACACCCGTCGGGCTCTTGTCAAAAGCGACACCGATGATACTGAGAGGGAGGATATGGATGATGCAGTATCGCAAGTTCACAGTGTTGCCGCCAGTCACACCGGAAGTATCAGCTCGTTTAGTTCGTATGCCGTCGCTTCATTGACTTCATTAAGGGATCTAATGACATCATCGTCAATGTCCAATTACGGCCGCGAGAACTCTATTGCGACGGATGCTCGGGTGCTAAATGGTTCACGTACGAAGAAATTGCATTTCTCGTCCGGAACTGCATTTGATAATAAGGATGATGTCAAACCCTCATCGGGAGCACCCACACACTGCAAAACCTCTGTTGCGGAGACAAATTCAGATAGTGACGACTCTTCAGTGGAATTTTACGGCCGTAAATCCCCATCCATGTCAACCGATGCCAGCGAAGTAAGGCAGAGACACCTATCATTGTCGAAGTCTGGTTCAGGTGTGAACGCGAACCAACACACTTTTCAGAGGATGGGGAGTACTACACCTGGCGCCAGCGTGACATTCGAAACTAAAACTGCGTACGAACCCACGTCGAATGAATATCACAACAATGCTCCGGAGAATGCATCGTTTGACATTGACCAGAGAGATCGTGCATCACCCTTGAGTCATCTAGAAATTCTGCCTTCGTCTAGCTCAATCCGAACAAACAGCAAATTGACACCCATGGCTGATTTCCTGCACAAAATACAAAATCAATTTTCACTGACAAGTTCCGTTGGTCATCAACCAACACCCAAAGTCGCAGATGAAGATAACGAGTACTTCTTGACAAACTTCCTATACACATGTCAGGATTCGGATAACGTGTATCAAAATGGTGGTTTAT
The DNA here is from genome assembly GCA_036940085.1 of Discostella pseudostelligera. Lineage (NCBI taxonomy): Eukaryota > Bacillariophyta > Thalassiosirophyceae > Thalassiosirales > Thalassiosiraceae > Discostella > Discostella pseudostelligera. The sequence goes on along the minus strand of JALLBK010000376.1, from coordinate 15,147 downwards.
TGCATCTCAATCTCGAGATCAATCCGGAACGAAATAGTGAACCCTTCTGTCTACAAGGATGTGGCCCAAACGAAATGCTATCGGCTTGTGACTCTGCTACAAAATACGCTGACATCGTCTTTGATTGGTTTAACGGAGGAAGCTCTAAATCAAAGAAGCAAAGTGCAATCATTGATCCTGATGAAGAGCAATCCATGAACCCAAACTGGTTGAAAACGTGGCAGGCCGGTGATTCAGAGGAAAAGAATAAACTCCGTCGACGCATTTTCACACCTCCAAAGCTATCCGCGAAAAATGCAGTGGAACACTATGAGAGCAACACATTTTGCTCTCCTAATGAGACCAATTTCGATTGTGACGACTCACTCATTGGCTGCGCCGAGACGAGACAACCATTGACATGTCCAGAAATTGAGAACAACATCAGGTGGCCGCCCCCTTCAGAGTAGACAACAACTTGTTAACGCATAGGCAAACAGACTCTTAATCTCTATCTCCTATCAAAGAATGCTTGTCATTACCAGACTGCGGCAATGAACAACCGTATCAGCGACTCCTAACATCTACTCCTCACTGCTTATCGAGCAAAGCAATCAAGAGGGAGGGGTACGTATGAAACCGCCTTAACCAAAACGGACGACCACCAGACGAAGTAAGTTTGGCGATTTCTCTAAATAATTCCATGTAGGATTTAGTATCGCCAAACAGATGGATCCATTTTGTGCCTCCTTTGACACCTCGCGCGAACTGCGGCTGCGGCGAACCTCCGGGAAGGAGAGAATGGGAACACAATCCCAACCCCAACCCAACCAATCTCTCATCACTTTCACCATTGAATTGACGATGAACCGAACCATTCGCGCATCCATTTGTCAATTGATAGCATCATGATAAGACCATTACTGCCACGTAAACTCCAGATGATGGACGCCATCAATCCGTCAACCTCTAACGTATCGCCCTCGTCGAACTCCCCGTCGGGTCAGCCCAGATTGGGCGGCATGGTCCTTTCACAGAGGGCCAGCCCGGAGCGATCCCTGCGGCAGCGCAGCGTGTCCATCTCCGCGATAGCATTGCAACAATCGTCGCCTAGCCTCCACGTCCGACGACGGGACGAGGATGAGAGTCTCTCCAACTCCGATGACGACGAAGCAAAGGGTGATGATAGAAATAATGGTCGTGTAGGCTTCCGGTCGGCATTGAGACCGCCTCCCTTCCTCATGGGGCCACACTGCTTTTCTGAGGCCGATCTGCACCCACTGAGCGAAGGCGGTGATATCGACCCACTGAATTCACCGAACAAAGCGTCACTGCCCTATCACCGTAGTGCAACGCAGTCTACGCTGATGATGGATTCTCCGTCGGGGTCCACAGTTGGAGCTTCCTTGTCAGATGTCGATCTCGAAAGTGGCGATCTCACCTCTGTTGCTCCCATCGTGCTACCCTCTCCAATAAAAAAAGTACAAGCGTATCAACGAAACTATGCATTCATCTTGCGTTCTCGAGAGAATATCATTATCCACCTACTTATGGAGATGAAGATGCTACGAACCGATTTGGTATTCATACTGTTTGTTACATTCTACCAGTTCTTTCATTCGTCGGTGACGAATTTAGCATATTGGCAACATGCTCAACTGACCGCAGCTAATCGCGTTCCGCTGAGAGATCTCGCATTTGATTTACTCCCTCCACTTGATGGTGATTTGTGGATCGTCTCGGAATATATTCTATACGGTATCCTGACTATTGCAATCTCATGCATCGTGTCCAACCTTGTCGTGAAGTGGAATGCTCCGCATGGAAGACCAATTTACTGTGTACAGATTTTGAGGAGGTTGGGTATGACGTGGATCGTTTGTCAGACTCTTAGGATGATAAGCTTTTTGGTCACTACTTTACCAGGAGCAAGTCGACAGTGCCGGTATGCAGTACCAGAGGGTTTGACGACAGTAGAAATGATGCATATGCCAGCACCGAATGAAGGGAACCCACCGTGAGTTTCTTTGCTTTCACCATCATGTTCTTCGTGTATTCTTCTCTCTAGAGAGCCAGCTCACGTCCAACTTTTGCATCCAACTTTGCCCAGTGGGTGGGCACCACCGACAGATCTTTACGACCTCATCTTCCGTGTCGATGCATCTAATGGTTGCGGAGATCTCATGTTCTCCAGTCATACGATATACACCATGTCTTTTGTATGTGTCGTCTTCAAGTATTTCAATTTCAAGTGGCTGAAATGGATCATGGCGCTTGGTCAGATTGTCATTGTTCCATTCATTCTCGCAGCTCGCAAGCACTACTCCGTTGACGTCTTTACGGCTCTTTATGTGACGCCTCTTGTGTTTGAAATGCTATGGTCTCGCTTCCCGGATCGTGACACTTCTGCAGACATGGCAATGCACTATGGAATACGTTTCTACCTTGCCCAAGTCAATGCTGACTCCTTCGGATATGTTGTGAGCGTGTGGGGTAAAGAATACCAAGTCGATCATGATCAATTGCCCTTCGATATCAGCTATGGACACAATACCAAAGACGCACCGATGCACTGGGAGAAAGGTAGGGAGAGCACAAGATCCCTGGCGTCAATTGTGTAGAAACAATACGTGACATCTATTATGTTGCATGTGGTATTTGTGATTTGGTTTGTGTAGTAAATTCTGTCTGGTTGACTAAAATTACTATCTACACCAACTTCCAATCCTTCTATTTAACCAAAAGTGTTCATAATGCGGGCGATGATTCCAGCGAGACCTGCATCTCCCATCTGTGGCAAGGAAATTGTAGTGAAGCAATAGTCAGAGATGCGATGCGCAACATGCGATGAGTCGAAATAACAAATACCGCTACCCACTTACATTGGCCAACACAAAGAAATTGAATGCAATCAGTCCGAACCCTACAGCGGTTAATGTGAATGAATCAACATCGTCAATCAAATTCACATTGACTTTTTCATCGTCCCGATTATTATTTGACAGTCGAAGTTCAGAAGGTTTTGATGGTGATGCTCGGCGCAGGTCAACCATGTCTTCTTTTCCCCGAATACCCGCTTGGCAGACTTTTCCAACCGATGTGTGCTGAACAAAGGCTCTGCAATTAATTAGGCAACATAGTAGTAAAAGGAGTCGCATAGACTCGCGGTGAGTGGGGGCCTTCATCTCGCTTATCTAGAGTCCTACAAAGGTTGGAAAATGTCTAGGCAGTAGTAATAAGCCTAATTTACTATGTTTTTGTAGAGATGTGCATTTTGGCCGTCAGCCGTCATTGTCAATTGTCATGGTCGGTATTCAGGTTGAAGGCGGTGGTGGAGAAGATCTTTGAGCTTGTTGGCGATGATTCCTTCGACTTCACCGTATGTATTATTGCCAACTTGAAATGGCGGGAAGGAATACGAGATATCATCCTCCAAGATCCCCCCTCATCTCGCTCTGTGCCACCTGCCACGTGCCACATTCCAATCTACTGCCTACTGCCTCCTACCTCCTACATCTACGTCAATCTTCCGTCCCGTTCTCTAGCTCGAGACCATACTACCACCCTCAAAGCCCCTATCACATCAACTAGCAAAGGGGTACTACTGTTAGGTGTTCACAGCGCGCATTTGCAACATCTCTTCGTCTGCCACCCCGCTGCCGTTCTGAAGTTCGACCCTTGCATTTGCAGCGATCATCGTCAACATCATGCTGCGTAAGATCGCCAGTCGATCGTATGGTCGTCACAATTCGCTTTGCTTGTCATTCCCCGAAAATTTAATATCTAAGAACGAGAGGATCCGTTCACAACAATTTGCTTTCCGAAATTGTAGGCAGACTCATAGCAAACCTTCGCACACTTCATGGTCTACTGCACTTCGTGATCGTTTCGGTGAATACCGGCGAAACGGTGTCCCAGAAATTGTCTTTGGTTCTTTTATTTTTGCATTGGTTGGTATAGATTACATTCTTCAGACGCGTAACGATCAGCAGAGAGAAACTATGTATAAACAATTGGAACGTGAGGTCAGAAGAGATGAAGCAACTTCTCGGAAGGAAGATAGAAGGATGTTGGAAGAAGGATTAGATTCCATGTCAAAGTTCAAGTGCATCATTCGCAAGGTTCCACTCAATTTTGACGGCCATAAATGTTTGAAGAATGTCAAAGTAGGGGACGTCGTTAGTGTACTCGAAGAAGGCGTCGGACCAGGGGGGCAATACAATTTGTGTTCGATTGACCGTGATGCAGCGACGACGGGGATGGAGTCTTCAGAAAATGAGCCAAGAATATCCATTGGTTGGTACCCCTGCTCCTGTCTTCAGAAGATAGAGAGTTAGACTTTGATCATCGCAGGCCTTTGAACAATACTTACGAGGGGGGAAATTGCGGTGTTTGGAATACTGAGATTCCGCATCGTCCATCTAGCTGGATATTTGTCACGCATCTGGTTCTACATCCGATTCTCTCGTTAAAGGATTTGAGTGTAGGAGTAATTGAAAGAAAGAAGTCTTTACAGCAACTACATAACATGATACTCCTAGAGTACTTGATACTGATACTCCTCCCTTAACATCATCCGCACCGATCATCATGAAAGGTGATTACGCGTGGCAGTTGTGGTTGTGGCGGGAGACTAGAGTTTTTGGCGGGAGACTTGACTTCAGAACCGGACATTATGACTACCCCTATGACTCTTATTGTCCGAAGAACCACATCAAATACGAAGGAAGGTCACAAAGGCCATACGTACCCTTTTGGTACCCTTCCTTCCACGCTTCCACTTTCCCGCTCTCCCACTCTCTCTCTCCACCAAAAGACAAGGACAAGGCACTCGATTCATTCAACCAACACTCAATCAATAACCAACATGAAAGATTAATGCCGAATCAGAGTGCAAGCACTGCCGAGCAATGTTGGGATTTGCATTTGCCACCCCTAGCCCTTGCCCTTGCCACAGCCCGTTGAAATAATCAACTATGATCCGATAGCTCTGCCGCCAATACGAAAGAGAAAACGTGGTATGCCAGTAGGACGAAGGCCCAGCTGGTCTGCCTCATCCCAGCGCCGCAGCAGTCTGTCGAAGGCTCAAGGCGGTGGTGGTGGTTCAACGACGAATAATGCCACCGCCAGTGGTGTCGATACCATCCTGGATGTGAGCCACTTTACGAAGCAAATGAATCCCCGCAATCAGATACAGTCATCACTACCCACTAGAAATGACCCACGTGCAGGTGACGATATAGACATTGGTGACGACGACGACGACGACGATTTTAGGCTGGATAATATTCTTTCATGCATAGTGAATGATCAAAAAGTCGACCAAGGCAAACCATTACTCGATAGGTCAGTCGCAAGAGCTGAGTTAAGGGGGGCACATAATACTGCCTCTATGGAACCGAAACATTCTGCTACTGAGGCGGGGGCATCTTCATCTACATTTGCTGTTGATAACAACTTACATTTCATGAATGAGGACAAGAACAATTTCATACAAAAACAAAACATGCGACATATTACTCCCTTGGATTTTGTGGATGAAATATCTTCTCGTCGGATTGAGACTCCTCCCATACAAAACACAAATCCTTCAGTTGATGAAGCGCATAGTCCTGTATCAGAAGATGAGAATGACAAACTCTGGAGCGACGAACTTGTCACAGGGCAGAAGAGAATGATTGCTAATGGGGATGAGAGCAAAATAAGGCTGGAATCCAAGTTTCCTATATCGATTCGTCAGAGCGGAGGGAGTTCACTTGTAGACTCAATTCTCGATGACATTCAATTGAGCAGCAATAGCCGTAACTCTGGATCCTACTTGTCTGAACAAGAGCCGGATAAATTGACGCCACTGATGCATAATGAAGTTACTCCTCCGAGGGGGCGGTTTTCGACATTTAATAATACACGGGCATCACAAGCCAACCCTGCAACGCAAGGTAAGCCAGGTGATCATGAACATTTATGCATATGCACAGATTCTCTTTTTTGAGTAAAATATTGTATTTGCCTATCACAGCAAACGTCCTCGGTACTAGCAAACAAAGAAAGGCAGAGGATGAAACATCCACACTGTCGGAACCGACTGAATCACCTTTCATTTACACCTACAAAATTTCGGTTGATGATGACTCAGTGTCGCAAATAACGTCAAGTCTCGCCGGATCTACTCCTCATAAGCAAAACATTCCATCAATCTTCGGCGTGTCGTCTCGTTCCACCAACATGCAGATCAGTCGACCTGGTCTTGCTTGGATGAACAATGATACTACAATTATTGGCGGAGGGAGCAGAATGATTCATCGGAAGGGTCTGTACGGTCGTGACCGTGTCCGGAAATTACCCAAAGTTTCTGCTTTCGCCTCATCAGGAATTGGAGCGTGGAGCAATGAGGACTGCACTAGAAGCGGAGTGAAGAACAATCTGGATGAAATTGCCTACGCACTTAATTCCGACTGCACGCCTGTGAGGAACCAAAGGCAAAGGGGTACGGCGATAATACAACCTTTTCCTAATGGTGGATGTGCACATTTTGCAAAGGGCGGTGAAGATAAATCTACTGAGTTGAGCAGATATGGCTTCGCCGAAGATGTGAAGTCGAATGTATCACGATTAGAAATAGGAGGTATGAATTGCGGTGCTCAATCTGTTTCAGAAGGCACCGCTGACACAGAGACGACCGTGAGCACGCTCGGATTCTACCAAAATCTTGCCTTGCTCGCATGGAGGGCACACCATTCTGTCGGGTCATATTTGTTTCCGATACCATTGGCCGTCAAGCAGCGCAAAAAGTTTGATAGATCTGATTCCTTGGATAGCTTGGAAGATATTTTGCTCGAAGAGGGGTCCGGAACACTGTCGCGTCGGAAACAAATAGGCGTCCGTGCTAGTAGTCACTGCGTTGTTGACGACGACGATGAAATAGACTACTTCAGTAGAGCAATGTCGGATTCGTGCAATAGTGGGATAAGGGGGTCGCGAAGGTCCTTCAGAAGAAATAGAGCTACTGTACTTGGTGGCATATCCCTTGCCCTGACTGTCGCATTCACAATTGCATTCACAATTGTTTATAGATCACCAGCAAAGAAGAAATTTGGTTGGAAGGGCAGCTCTCTTGGTCATGAAAGTGTCCAGATCTCGGATTTTGCTACCGATGCCACGGATGACGATATTGAACGACAAGCAGGTTACACGGATGCAAGTCGGTTAGGGAAAATAAGCAAACAAGTCGCTGTGGAATCAGAAGCTGTAGACTCAATATACTCTGAACAAGAAATCCTAGATCATGGCATTCGTCTTCCTGAAAAGTTTGGGGCTCTGGCAGATGTTAACGACATCCTGCTTCAAAGTGGAACACCGTTTTACTGGCACGTACCAAGATCCGGCGGTGGCACTATGAATGATATATTGGGGGTGTGAGTAGAAACGCCCATTGGTCGTTGTATTGCGTTAACAGTGCTGATTTCATTTTGCCTTTTGTAGCTGTTTGCATTTGACTCTCGCTGCTGATGCAGGCGGCGGCGAAGGACAAGGTCGCGACGAGGTACGTCTTCTCCTTCAACTCGTTTCCATCGTCTTATTTACGCCTGGTTTGCCTCAGTTCCCATTTCTGTGCAACAGGAACTCAAGGTGCTTCATTTTTCACAACAAGTATCATATGTTAATGTTGATACCTCAACGCACCAAGGAGTATCTCGTGCCAAACGACTAGATTTAGTATCCAGTGGACTTGCAGATGTAGTGATCAGCCCCCTACTTCATGAAGCTTTACCGTTATTTTCTCCAACACAAAAGGGGAGGATGTTCGCCATCTTTCGTCACCCTGTTGAAAGGGCTGCAAGCCTCTTTTACTTCATTCAGGACACTCAATGGAAACAACTGGACACTAGAAATGAACAATTTGCTGACATATCCATCGAGGAATTTTACAAAACTGGTTACGCAGAGAACAACTGGATGACTAGATTCTTAACTAACGAATTGACTAAAAAAGAGCTCACTGAGGACGACCTGGAAGTTGCCAAAGAGGTACTTCGACAAAAGTGCCTTGTGGGTCTGATGGAAGAAAAGCGTGAAACATTTGAGAGGATACAAAAGTATTTCGGGTGGAATCCAAAGAATGAAAAGGATCAAAGTTGTCTTGAGAGGAAAACGGAGGTTGCGTGGTCAATGATGCATGCTCATCCTACAGTAGAGAAAAATTCACAGGCGTGGCGATTGATCGTCAATGCAAACAAGTTTGATATGAGATTGTATGAATTTGCCAAAGAGTTGTTTTCTCAACAAGGCCTTCGCCTGTTCCCTCAATAGGCACCATCCAATAGACTATGCATTTTTTTCTTCTGATAAGATTCAATAATCCCCATTCTCACTTGAACCCTCTCGTTCGAGCTGTCCTTATTGTCATTGTTCTGTGCGTGTTGAAGCTATGTTGTCAGAAAGGCTATTCAAAACCGTCAAGTCTTCAATACTGTTTAAGCTGGTTGTTCCACCAGCGTTCTCATGCAGATTGTTTCGTCGGTCAAAAAGGATTACTTCTCTTTGAATCGTTTCTACTTCGGAACTTACAATATGTCTGCTACATTTCTTCAAGGAGAGGCGCGAATCTAGTAACAATCATCAAAATGATCTGCGTCATTCCTGGTGAGGTTTACCCGTGTTGTTTTGTAATGGTTCGATAGACACAGACTGTTGTTCATTGGATGGCTGATGGTATGCAGTGTACTCATCGAAAAAGCGGATAAACCGATGTGCATAGAGCTTCGGGTGAACACAGCTTGCTGCTTCCCACCCTTTCCCAGCGAGCCTGCGGTATCGAGCTTCACATCGCTTTCTAATGTTGAATTGCTGAAGAATGTCGATTATTCCCATGTAAAAAATTTTGCCATCGCAATACTCAACCATGTATGGAGCACCCGATACAGGTATCTCCAACGGCATTTCAATAGAAGTTGTATCCATCATGAGACCTCCGTCCTTTCTGAAACTAAGAGGCGCCTCGAATGTTGGCAACACACTGTTTCCCCCGCTTGACATGGTCGTTTGTGATTTAGGGTCAAACCAGGCTTTCCAGAAACCTTGCATTTCGTCTGTAAGTTGAGGTTCACCCCCTTCTTCCGTTTCTGGGTCCATTGGAGATTCATGAACTGGTGTCATTCGACGAAGGCCCTGGATGTTGTAAAACCGGTGGAATGGCCAGTACATATCTTCGATTGCCTTTTCTACCAAAGCATCCATTCCCTTCCTGCTTTCTTTAAATGATTCATCGTCGACTTTTTCTGAACTATTCAATACACGAACTGCATCACCCGATGTGTGAGATGTGCCCGATCCAACAAGGGTTCTACTCGACTTATTATGAACACCGTCGAGGTAGCTATCATCGTCATCGTCTAGAAAGCGATCAAGAGTTGCGTTGGACGCATCGTTGGAAGAGTACGAGCCGTTGTCTCCGTCATCATTCGGCGTCGTTCGTGTAGGCGTTACAACGGGCTTTAATGTCGGTTTTGTACTTCTCTGGCAAATATTGTGCACACCAATCAGCATGCTGTAATCCATAATTTTCATCGACTGGAGCCATTGGCAATCATTCTCCACCTGAGCTTTCAAACGCTCGCGTAGGCCAGGCTCCAAAACAAATGCCCCATCAGGTAACATTCGCCTAATGTCATTATCCTTCTTCACCGCGTCACTGGGTTTGGCATCCCGCCCGGTCGTTGATCCCTTCACATCAAACAGCTGGTGCAAAAATTTATCTGTGTCATACACAGATTTCATCACCACAAATTTTACATTTCGGTTAAGATGATAAAGCTTCACCCGATACATGCCCAAGAATTTCGTGACGAGAGTATTAGGGTTCATGGCACAATGGCGAAAATAGTGGGGCAATATCCTTCGTAGAAATTTGCTTTCGGTATTTGTCATTGTCTTGATCATGTACTTTCCGTCGGGTGAATAGAAGAAGAACTGCTCACTTTTGGCATTCGATTGGAATTCAATGTAGTTGGCATTGCCACACACGGACAGAAGGAAGTCGTATTCATTAACGCCGAACATTCTCCTCAGATACGCAAATGCTAGGGGAGAATAGTCCTTGAACTTGAAAGTGTGGTTCAATAAATGTGGGGGTGTGATATCACTTCCCTTCAATGTCGGGGAGAAAGGTGACATTGTTAGCTTGATATGAATGAATAAAGGTGGTGAAACAGAATGGTTCTGGGGCACTCACTCTCGGTGGAAACTCATATTTTTCAACGGCCATCAAATCATCATTATCCAACCATCGTCGTGAATTGTGCGCCGTTTGACTCATGGCCAGGTTCGTCCTTCCAATGGACGTCCTCATCCCAAACATGACGGCGATGGACATTGTGTACAACTCATGCTTACCGTCAATCACCTTCCCCTTCACATACGAACGCAGATCCTTACTTTCCACCTTGGATCGACGTCGTTTGACCCATTTGCGAACTGACTTTGGACCATGGAAATAAAATGAATCATCGTCGGGAATCACCTCCTTCTTTTTGATGGCCATGCGTGATAGTTTCTTCCTAGCCTTGGTCATTAATGGCTTGTGATGATCGGCCTCTCTTTCAATTTCAGACATTTCCTGAACTTCCTCATCCTCCTCCTCTTTTGACTCTTCTATCGTAAATTGACGAGTGCTGCTGCCGGGAATTTCGACCAGGATGGGACTGAAGCTGATTTGCCTCTCTGGTTGCGCCAGCTCCGTATCATCGCTGTGTTTTCCGGCGAAGAGCACAATACCATCGTCGCTAAGATCATCTAATAATTGTTGAGCATCGCCTTTTTCATTTAGTCGAACATTGTCATGTTTCACCGTCTCATCGATGGATATTTCAGATGGCATTTCAGGAGTAGTCTCGAAAGGTAGTTTTGACAATGTGATCGCTGGGGCAGAGCCAGTGGATGCACCCCGAGGCAGCAACGGTACATGCGCAATTCCGTCGGAAACAGAACAAGCACGCTTGCGCAATATGCCTGGACGGGGGCTTCGTCTAGTTTGTATTGCACTATCGTCAATACTGCCCATTTCCGACATGTTGGCATTACCCTTGAAAAGATGGGTGAAGGGCTGTTTGAGGGGTGATTTATGTGCATGACCAGCTAGATTGGCGGTGGTGTCCTCTGCTCCTTCGATGATACCAAGTTCAATAATTTGTGCAGCCCGTTTCCTATCCATCTCCTCTCCCGCGAGGCAGGCAGCCGCTACGGCAGCTGAGGATGCTAAATGAGTGAATGATCCACTGAGTCTATGGGATGGGTGATTGGGTGCAAGTAACAACGATTCGATGGGGGCGCTGGGTGGTGTATGAGGCAGTTTGTCCTTTTCAGTCCTGAGATCATCCAAATTACCGTCACTCTTGCGGTTGGCTTCCGCTATGGTTACTGATGGAGACTTTTGTCCGCTACGGTTTAGTGCTGAATGTTGTGTGAGTAATCCAGACTCTGCTGCAGGGGTACCTGGAGTATTATTTGATTGAATGACCCCATCCGTGCTGGCAGAAGGGGTACCGAGCGTTGGATTCAGTTGCTTATCTCTATCAGCGTCTGCGTCATTTATTTGTGTAGACTTGTCAAGTGCATTATCCAGCGAAGAGGAAACATTATTCTCATCACCATCACTCTCATGTCTTTCCAGAGTGTTGTCTGCATCTGCGCCATGATCATGATCCGAACCCCCCTCGTCATCCACCTCCAGAATGGCCGGCTGCGTCTGGTCTATTGACGCAAGGGATCTACTCCGCACGTGCGCCCCACTCCCTCCCCGTGATGTACGTGACGCCGATTTCAGCACGCGTACACTGCGTCCGACTTTTCGAAGTTTACTAACCCGAACGTCAGCATTGGCCTTGAGCGCTTCGGCTGCTGGCGTGCCATCTTCGATTTCGAGTAACAAAGGAGGGGAGAGCAATGCCGACGCGTTGTTGTTGTTGTTGCTGCTGTCTTCGTGAGAAAATGATGATGTAGACGAAGCAACAGTACTTGTATCCTTGCTGATAGTGGTGTTCTCGCCTACGCCGCTGACGCCAAGTCGGTTGTGCGGTGGAGATAATTTCAGCGGTGATCCCGGCGTGAGAGTAAATTTCACTGTCAAGGGGGAACCCGGCGGTGGTGGCGGCGGGGGACTCTCGGCCAGGGCCCGAGATGTCTCTGCTATGGTTGCGTCACTCATGGTACTCGTCATGATGTCAGTTGCTGTCGCTCATACGGCTGCCATGGTCACAGTCTCCATTCTCCATTGGTCTTTGGCGTTGATTTCGGAAAAATAGAAGTCGATGACTGACAGGAGGATATTAAGCGATAACTGGTATGATTACTTCTCTAGGGGTAATAGGTGTTTATCGCGTAAGCAATATCGCTAATTATCTTTGCGCCTACGTACGGTGAGCTAGCAGCGCGGCTGGAGCGAGTAGGTTCGTAGTATCTACTTGCACCTTCCATCAATATCATTTAATAGGAGTACTTTGGCTATGCTACAAAAGCCAACAGCTTCGCCATGTACCGACGGTCAAAATTGTTCTTTCCTTACCACATCGTCTGCAGCTGCGGCACCTCTTGTAACATTGCCTTTGCTTATTGCCACGTCGGAATGTAAAAATTTAGCGGCACTAGCTGATTTTTCAACCTTGACAGCTGCTCTCTGTAGCATCTCCTCCTCAAATTCGGCAAGCGCCGTGGGTATTCTGTCACTGATGCATTCATCTCTGGGAGCCTTTCTGTCAACACAGATCGATTTGTACAGCTTCCGTGAAAGTAGTATTGCGTCCAACAGAGCTTGGTTTGCACCTTGTCCTATTGGATGCAATAAATGAAGATGTGGTTAGACGATACATGATGCAATAAGATTCCGATGAGCCAGATACAGCATTTACCTTTGAATGGACTCATTGGATGAGCAGCATCACCGAGCATTGTCACAAACGAATCGACCGCCGATGAATTACAGCCATCTCGAAAAGCATGCTTCTCCACCAACACTCGATCATAACAAGGGTAACCTGTGATGAGCTCGTCCTGTGTTTGCAAAAGTAGTGCTGGTATTGGATCATGCCAGTGACCACATCTCTGGAGAGCTTCCGACTTTAATGCAGTAGGACCCAATGCACTCAGATTTTTTGCGTCACATTCTTCCATTAGGAACGAAAGCTGCCACATACTTAAACCATGGTCTGATGATTCGTCTCCTCCAGCAAATGGCATAGCATACAGACGCGTAACTCCATCAGCTGTTTGGAATACCGTTTCTCCGTTCGTCAATTGCGAGTCTGGAGATCTACCAATGCCTAAAATTACAATGCAGCCCAAGTATCGCAATGGTGCCGCATCCTCGCCAAGTTTCTTTGCTCTTACAGAACTTCGAATTCCGTCGCAACCCACAAGTACACTTGCACTGGCAGTTATCAAGTTATCATCGCATTCTTCTTCTGCTCCTTCCGATCCATCGTGTCGTCGGCAATGAAACGTCAGATTCAAGTTTAGATTGTCGGTGTTTGCATCATCGCAGTCAATCCTCCTTTCAGTGTAATCAACTAGTTTGTATCCCCATCTTATAGTTCCTGGTTTCAACATGTCCATCAGTAGTTTGCGCAAATTTTGTCGAGAGATGTGTGCATTTTGACGTTTAGCGTGCTTCCTTCCGTTCTTCTCAAAGCGCCCACCCCAAACTTGCATACCCCACTCTCCAACCACAGTCCCATCGGGTAAATGTACCACGTGACGCTTCGAATGGATACCAACTTTCGACCTTGGAATGCCATCATAATTTGTACTGTTGTCAATAGAGTCGTTGCTATCTACTTCACCGTCACAATCCGTCAAGGAAATGAACCCAAGCGATCTGAGTGCTCGTGCACCCTGCTGCATTGTGAGTCCATAGCCCTGCTTTCGCTCTTCGAAGGAAATGTCTCTTTCGTACACAACGCAATCAATATTGCGATGTTGTAGTGCCGCGGCTAATGCAATGCCCCCTATACCACCACCTATGATTGCAACTGAAAGGGGCGAATGCTGAGGAACCACCTCATTAAGGTTTGTTTCTTTGTCTGTGTTTTCCATCGGCATCGGAGAAAGTGGATTTGCAACTAACCCAGATCCATCGCAGAGAACACATAGCTTCATCGAAGGCCCAAACTTTGCACTTGCTTTGTTTGTTGCTCCGGTGTCATCGGTTGAGTTGAATTGATGAGATTTCGCCTGTGCACGAGCTTTTTTCGATAGTGGCCCACGAATCTTTCCTTCTCCCACACATTTCGAACAAAGCGATATACTTTTTCCTATTTTTCTTTCGTATGGAGACATCTGAACCATATTTCCTTGAATAGAAACTTCATTTGTTGACTCTTCGGTGCAATCCCGCTTAGATTCCATTGTGTGAAGTCGTTTCGTTGGTCGGCTACTAAGTTCCCTCCTCTGCTTTGAATGCAACATACGACATGCCCATTCATAACAAGGTTCACAGGTGTCAGGGTTATAATGAGAAAAAAAAGGAAACCGCCTGATAGATGATGCCGATGTGGTATAAACGGAGAATATTGCCCAAGAGAGACTTCTCATCAAGATATTGTTTGTGGGTACCACGGCTACAAGAAGTTGTCAATTACCGAGCCTTTCGAATGCCTCTCCTATACTTGTCACTGGCAGCGCGTTCCCGATCCCTCCCTGCCTTGATGACTCCGGTGATATCCACGTCTGGGCCAAATACAATATATCGGATAATGGGGCCGCGAAGATGAACCAAGTCAAATTCCTCCTCACTTTCAACGTCGTTGTTCCCGAGAGGAGTATCTACAACTTCGTTGTTGATTATCAGCTGTTGCAATCCTTGTTGACTTCCGCCTGTTGCTAACTGTTGTGCACTCCTTGAATTATTTCTTGCCAATACTAGATTCATGTACGCGTCGGCTTCACGAAGACGACCACGAAAGGTTCGACCCTGCTTCGTTTCAACCAGTAGGTCTATCCCGACAAAATGTCGCAGCAAGGGAGAGAGGATAGTTTCGCCAGATGATGACTTGATCTTTTTCGCTGGGTTAGTTACTGGCTGTTGTGTGGATAGTGATACTGCCGCCGGTGTGGGTCCCGACGACGCCATGGTCAATCTTCTGCCGTCTGCTGCCGACTGCCGATAGCCGATCGATC
>JALLBK010000375.1:0-13828 GCA_036940085.1 Discostella pseudostelligera | reverse complement strand
ATTTGCGACTTCACGTATTCGATCGCACCTGAAACGTTTCTCTCAATAATTATTTCTTGTACAAGCACTCCTGTAGGCCCTCGGTCAATTCTTTCCTGTTCAAATTCTTCCCAATAAACACAAATTTGTTCTCTCTCTTCTCACCCTCAGCCCATGGCTTCTTCGCCGGTCCAAAGTTGATTTGTTCATGCACTCCCTGGAAGACGAACTTAGTATCTCCTTGTCCATGAAAACTCAGCAGACCCTTCGTGCGATACAAGTCGGCGGCACGCTCCCTCAGCAAATCCATCATGAACATGTTGAAATACTGAGCATGCAAATCTCCCTCAAACTTGATTCCAACACTCTGGACTAAGTCAAGATTGTGAATCTTCTTCTCCTCATCTTCGTCGAAGAATCCAGGATCATAGGAAAGGATACTCTCCATGTTGAACGAGTTCAAACCCAAAATCCTTTCCAACGGCGCTCGGCTCCTCTCCGTCTCAATAATGGTAGCGAACTTGTTTATCCCACGAAGTCGCTCTTCCAATGCCTTCTTCTCCTCAACCGATACCAAATCAATTTTGTTCAAAAGGATTTTATCCGCAAATGCCACCTGCTGCTGAGCCTCATTCACCGAGTTGTCTGGCTTCTTCTCATCCAAATGCGCCCCGAGATGCTTACAATCGGCCAATGTCACGATACTGTCGATACGGAAGTTGTCACTAATCTTAGGATTCGTTTGGATGGTGTACACAATGGGTGCCGGGTCGGCGAGGCCAGTCGTTTCGAGGAGGATGGCATCAAAATCTTTCCGGCGCGAGGCTAGTTGGCCGAGGGTGCGAACGAGATCGCCGCGCACAGAGCAGCATACGCAGCCGTTGTCCATGGTAATGATGTCCTCGGGGGCATCGAGAGCTTCGGCGACTGGTGAGAAAGAAATGATAGGGACGACAGTTAAGATCAATTGCTCGGTTGCACCATTCCTACAAATAGTATCTTACAAGGGCGAATGCACATGATATGACATGAAACTCACCTAACCCATCGTCGATGGCAACTTCACCAAATTCATTTTCCAGCACACAAATCTTCCACTCGTTCTGCTCCTTCAAAATATAGTTGACGAGTGTCGTCTTACCGGCACCTAGAAAGCCAGTGATGACAGTGATAGGGGTGAGGTCGGCGTTGTCTTCGGTCGCCATGGTTGCAGGGATTTTTGGAATTTGGAAGCCGATAGACTAATAAGGATAATCGATTTGGTGTGGATCTTTTGTCTTTTGGTGGTGGCGGGTGACGTGGACGATTCGTGACGTCAGCAACAAATCTTGAGATTCCAGTTTTGGCGGGAAAGTCATCTTCGACGTGTTAAAAACTTTTAAAATTAATTTAAAAAATAAAAAAGATACTTAACAATTTTTGAAATTAAATATGTAATTAGAAAAGATACTTAACACCTTCTTGCCGGCTCCGCCCGGCGGCCGGCCATCATCATCATCATCATCATCATCGATCGAGTCGCAAGAGGCAAGTGGCAATGGAATTATTGCAATGGTCCGTATGCATGGTACCATTGGCGAAATCCGTGGAGGGGACGACGACGACGACGACACTATCACCTATCACACGTTCGTAGCTGCTGCGGTTTTCCTTCGTTTACCCTGGTAAAGTGGGAACTTTTTGGAAATGAATGAATCAACAGATAAGGTACGATCTACTGGTTTGGTGGCGGATGTGGAGAGCAATCAGCATGACCCGATTATCTCATCGAAGAACGCAGCAGCATCCACCACAATCTCCAACCACCCATTCTTCTACTTTCAAAACGCAACCCAATCCCAAACCAGTAATTATTTCTCACTGCATTCCCACCCGAACAGCACAACAACAACAACTGAACTGTATAGCAGATATGGGACCACCGTCACAATCATCATTCTACTACACATTATTTATTTTTTGCAATGGAATGGACGACGATCACGTAAAGAGTTATGTACGAATTATGAACAATTAGTGGAGAAGAAACAATTTTACAAGGCAGCGATTGCTATTGCCAGTCATCCTCCGGTGGATGGGGGAGAGAGGAATGCAAATAATTTAGATGATATAGACTTGCACCGTGCAACGGTCGATAATTATGGGGAAACAGGTAGTAGAAGTTGGGTTTCAGTTGGAGCACTATTATCAAGACGCTGCAGTTTGCTTCAACGAATATCATCAATTTCCCAAAGAAACTGCTCACTCGTCTATCTCATTCATCGGAGCATTCTTCAACCCTTCATAAATGGTTGCTTATCAGGCCTCCCGTTGCTGACGTTCACTTCACACATTTTTTGGCAGTGTCGTGCATTAGAAGAGTTTTATGATGTTTACGATGGCAAGCTCGTCCTGGGTGTAAATGCCGATATAAATCTGACAAAATTTGCTGAACTGAGTACGGTTGCAACGGAGGTACTAAATGTGGAAGATATTTCTGACGAGGATCATGCATATATCCACTCAGGATACACCTATCTCCGTGTTTTAGTTGCGCTCGCTTTCACGTCGATACTTCTGGAGTTGATTCTGTTACGATTGACAATGAAAAGAAATGAGTTCGGACCACACCAACATCGAAGAGAGCGAGCCATGTGCACCACTGCATCATTATCGACAGCAGTACTGGGAGTATACAATTCCCGATTCCCATTCGCTCCTCCGCCACTACTTCCATTTATCCGGGTATCCTTCCTTTCAGCTTCTGGATTCAGCTTCCTGTTCTCAATACTCATTTTGACTGTGCTGACGCGTAAGATGCATCTGATGACGTCGATTTTTGGTGGAATGTTGAGCGGATCACTGTGGTCAATGGGGTTGACATCATTTCTTGGGACAAGATATTGGGGAAACGCCGTCTTATTTGGATTGGCAATGGCGTTCCTTCTATCATTAAAAGCGCAACCGCTTTATTCGAAGTACTTGGCAATGGTCGTACCGTGCATTGACTACGTGGCATGGAACGGGCATGGAAAAATACCCAGCGCAAATAATGATGCTCACGACGGAGATGTGGAAATGGGAGCACACACCCAAGCACAGAACGGTGATCACCACAGTCAAGAGCGCCTTCCACTATTAATGACTCAATCCAGTTCGGTCAGTGACGGAAGCGGCATTGCCATTCGAGGAAGAGTGCCTATGATTAATTCTATGGAGTCTGACTTAAGCGGTGCTGAAGACTTGATCGACAATAACGACGTGGCAATGCCCTCTGCATCACCAAGATTTGGAACCAGCGTTTTGCGTCGTGCCGGGGGAGCAGGCAATGAATAATTGAGGGATGGGTCATTGACAGTGGGCCTACTTATCCTTCACATTTTCAAACGAGTGAAATTTTAAAAGTCTCAGTCAGTTAAAGTTGTTTCAGCTTCAGTGTTTGTTGTTTGCACACTCTCCGGCAACATTCACATTATGATGACGTCGAAAAGCTCCGAGTCAATCAAGGTCGTCTTCCGAGTTCGTCCTCTCAATGAAAAAGAGAAACAGAATGGCTGCAAGATTGCTACTATTGCACACGAAAAGGAGGGCGTCATTGAAATTCGGAACCTGTTGTCTGACGGTGACTGTGAAAGTTCCAAGACATTTGCTTTCGATGCCATATTCTCGGAGCAGTCTTCACAGCGTCATATCTATGATGTCTGTGCCGCACCAGTGGTACAATCCGTGCTTGAGGGGTACAATGGCACCATATTTGCTTATGGGCAAACAGGAGCAGGTAAAACGCATACAATGGAAGGGGTTAATGAGGAGTCATTGAAAGGCATAATACCCAACGCCTTCGAGCATATTTTCGACCACATTGCATTGAACGGCTCGAGGGATAAATACCTTGTGCGGGCGTCCTACTTCGAAATATACAAGGAGGAGATACGAGACCTTCTCTCGCAAAGCCCTCAGCGACTTGAACTGAAAGAGACCGAGTCGGGAGCTGTTTATGTGAAAGATCTCACCGACGTTTTTGTGAAGAGCGTGTCCGACATCGATCATGTGCTACAACAAGGCAAGAAATACCGATCCGTAGGAGCAACGTTGATGAATGCGGGGTCGTCACGGTCTCACGCCATCTTTAGCATTGTCATTGAATGCTGCTCCACCGATGGCCAGGACGAGCACATTCGAGTGGGAAAGCTCAATCTTGTCGATCTTGCTGGATCGGAGAGGCAATCCAAAACTGGCGCCACTGGAGAACGGTTGAAAGAGGCAACGAAGATAAATCTCAGTTTGTCAGCGTTGGGAAATGTGATTTCCGCACTTGTGGATGGAAAGTCAAATCATATCCCTTACAGGGATAGCAAGCTCACTCGGATCCTCCAAGATTCGCTGGGTGGCAATACAAAGACTGTCATGTGTGCAAATGCAGGCCCCGCTGATTATAACTACGATGAATCGTTATCGACATTACGATACGCCAACCGCGCAAAGAACATAAAGAATCGGCCTGTCATTAATGATGATCCGAAGGACGCCAAGTTGCGGGAGTATCAAGAAGAGATAGCCCGATTGAAGATTATGCTTTCACAAATGCCAGCATCTACTACCGGATCGATTGGTGTCAGTGACGCAGCTCGCGAGACTCTTCTTAACGAGTATCGTTCCAAGGCAAGCAAAGAGAGTGAAGAAATGATTGCAAAGGCAGACGCCGAAATGAAACAAATACGGCTAAACCATCACAAAAATGCCGAGGAACGGGCTGCATTGCAGAAGAAACTCGAGGATGAAACAAAGGCTAGGATAGACACTGAAAATCAACAGCTCGAACTACAGATGCAACTTCGGAAGATGGAGGCCGAGTTGATAACTGGTGGAGAAATAGCCAACAATGCCGCTAAGCAAGAGGCCGCCCTACGAATGGCTAATCAGGAGCTCATTGCGAAGAAAGAAAGTGAATTAGCGCTGACGAGGAAGATGAATGAGCAGGAGGAGGAAAAGTTACATCTTGAAGAGAAGTACAGTTCCCTTACCGAGGAGGTGAACTCCAAAACAAAGAAATTGAAGAAGATTTGGTCGAAGTACCAACAAACAAAGAAAGACATCGAGGATTTGGAGCATGAGTTTATGAATGAAAAGAACGAAATGCTGGATTCCATCCGAAATTTGACGAAGCAGCTGAAACTCAAGGATTTCATCATCCAAAACTTTATCCCTCCAAAGGTGAGCACGAGTCTTTTGCGTCTTTGCGCCCCTATTCGCGTCAGCATTTCTTACTTCCTCTTCTTACGATTCATTTCCGTTACGATTCTTTACCATCGAAGTATGCAGTGTTGTATGACGACGTCGAAAATGGAGGCAGGGCCGTATGGGACGAATCAAGAGAAACCTGGAAAATCCATCCCCTCAAACAACAGGGTGGAGGAGATATTATCGAACGAAGTATGACGAGACAAAGCCACCATAGGCCAGAAACAGAGTACGCCAGAAGGCGCAAGGTGACGGACCCAAATCCACGTTGGCGCACGGAAGATGTCGTTGATCTAGAAATTGCGATGCCAACGCGGAGCACTCCCAACCAAGACGATCCAAATACCATGAGCAAGATCCGTGCCATATTGGCAATGGACTTGGATGAGCCAATAAAGAAGACAGCGAGCAGTACCAGCAGCGCAACCGCGAAACGACGAGAGGGTAAATACTTCAGTTTCAGCGACAATTCTACTGGAAAGTCAAAATCAAGGTCTACAAATGAGGATCCCAAGCACGATGAAAAGCAATCTCGGAGGTCAGGTCGACGGAATACAGTGTATTGAAGAAGTGAATGTTTCTTGAGCGGGGGCCAACATCGTTGTTTAAATGTAATAATCTATCTTTCGAATGACCGATGTTCATGTTCCCACGCATAGTCACTCTATTTCTTGGATTTACTTGCCACTGTGCTTTTTCCTTCTCCTCCTCCAAAAATCTCTTCCGAAGCATCAAATGGTGGCAACGTCGCCGTCTCTACGGTGTAATCACTTGGACGAGTCCCATTCCCTCGCATTGTACTACTTGCAGTGGCACCGCCCATGGCAGCAGGTTGTTGTGTCGTACTCCTAACAACATTCTCCAAAAAGGTAAATGCCGATGTCATGGCGTTCTGAGTGTGAGGAACGACATGTCCCGCCACAGCCGCAGCAGCGGCGGGAGACGCCAAGCTCAATGCAGCACCTGCCAAGGAGGATGCCACGGATGTGGCGGCAGTGATCACATGCGCTGGCTGGGGCAACGATGATGGTAATGAGTTTGGCAACATTGCACTACCACCATCCACAATGAAGCGCGCCACCTCGGCCGAACGAGCTTCTAAAAATGTCCATGTAGCACGATAGCTTTCCTTCTCTCCCCGTAAGGAGGATGCCGACTTGCCACCAAAGGTGGAAAAAGTGCCATCATTTCCATCAGAGAGTAAATGTAGCTCTGCCGCTGCATAGGCAGCTACAATCGCCGTTCGTTGAGCAGGCGTCCTTGTTATTGAATAAGTCTCCCCTCCCCCCATTTTCGAACCAGAAGATAGTGCATAGTCCAACACTATATTGGCCATAGTATCTAATTGCTGAATAGTACGGATGGCATTTTGTGGTAATGCACCAATTGCCATCCCCTCATGCCATCGATTGCTTTTCACAAATGGTATTACCAATGATAGACGTTGATGCATTGCATTGTAAATGCGTGATGAGATGTGGTTGTAGTATTCATCCTGTGTCATTGATGCTGTCGATACTATTGGCTCTAATTCAGCAGCCGCTGCCAATTGTAGTTTCAATGTCTCATTACACTCCTCCATAAAGAATGCCACAAGATCTGCATTCCCCAATGGCAAGGTCGATGAGGAAGACAACCCATCGCCCATCATGCCAATGTACGACGGAGGTAAATTTGCATCGAGCGTTCCGGAGGCAATGGCATCATCGGTCCAACCGTCGTCGTGCACGTGCGGCAATGCGTGGGTGAGTATGAGGCGCTTGTGCCGTTCGTGATGAATGGAGGAGTAGGAGGAAAATAATTGACGTTGGATATGATGTGGCTGTTGATGTTGTTGACCCGCCATCAATGATGATGATGGTGCTACTGTTGATGATACAAAATGATTACGTCCGCGGCATGGTGGTACCACTGTTGAATACGGTCGGATGGCGGCAGCGTCAGCAGAAACAACAGTCGGAGCTGCTATCGTTTGGGACGATTTGAAATAGCGACGCAGAAATCCTTCACCGATGATGGAGCGAACGAAGGGTTGCCGCATCATTGTTGTCGTTCTCGTTATCATCTCGGATAGTATGAGGTCGTCGTCGGCATCGGCATGAACCTTCGTTTTGTGATTGTCATGGTCAGCATGCTTTCTGCGGCTGGATGGCGGCTGGCGCTGCATGCATGCTGGCTCGCGCCACACCTCTGTCAGTCGACGGGGAGTCAGCTCGAAGAAGTTGTTGGATCTTTTCTCCCGCCAAGATCGTCTCCCGCCAAAAATGAAAATCCGCTTCGAACACGCACGCACTTCTCAAACTATCAAGTGCACCAAACAAAGCCAACTCTCCACTCCGCAGACCACATCGTCGTCGTCGTCGTCGATCAATTCGAGCAGGAATAATATTGAATCTTTGTACTCCTACTTGTATTTGTTTTTGGCTTCGGCAGGCTATCTATCTCCCATCTTGTTGGCAGGCAGAGAATTCATCGGCATCGGATCAAAAAGACAAACAGAAAGATGGCTGGTGCCGCTGCCGGTATGAAGTCTACTACGAATACCTTGTGGTTGTCCCTCATCGTCGCCGTCGTCGTCTTGATCACGACGACGCCAACAACGACTGCATTTACATCATCATCAACACCAGGCAATGGTGTTCTTCCCATCATCACCACCTCGCTGTCATCACAACACAGCACACGTCTTTATGTCAGTGCAGATGAATCGTCATCATCGTCAGCTGCCACTACCACAATCCCTGAAAACTCCCAAGAAGAGAAAGAATTCCTCTTCGAAACTGCCATCCTATGCCGTGATCGCAACATTCCCTTTGAAAAAATCAAGAATGCACGTGATCTATCCTCAGTACGGAATTCACCCATCAAGCCTGGTCGAGTCTATCGCGTAGGACGTGTCTCGGATGCTACCACCTCCGATCTACACATTCTATTTGATGAAATTGGTATGAAAACATTGGTCGACCTACGGTCTCCGACCGAATTGAAAGATGATGCTACCTTAGATAGAGAAGAGGTATTTGGTAATTTTACCGATATGGTATTTTATGAATCACGCAAGTTGGTAAAGGAATTGGGACCAGACGAAAGTCGGATGCAAAAACGTAGAAAGAGAGATCGGGTACGTGAGGCAGTGAATGGTGCCGTGGGTGGAACGAAAGATGTATTGTTGGGTTTTGTGGATAATTTCTTTGGTACTAGCGAGGAGGAGGCAGTATTGGACGATGATAGTGCGGAGGAAGAGGAGGAAGAGGAGTGCAATGATTGCATCGAGGCGGCCAAATTATTGGAAGATACGAAACGTCGTCGCAATCGCAAGGAACGTCACTTTGTCTCCATTATGAATGAGCTAAAGTATGTTCGTGGGACATTGTCGAAGTTGCGCAAGCGGGATATTGCCAAGACGATATTGAAGTCACCTACGACCATTATTTCCAAGACGGCAAGAGAGAATATCAAGAAGCCATTTCTGGATGAGATTAATGGAGGTGGATTGCCCATGTTGAATGAATTAGTATTGCGATTCGGTGCCCAGGGGATCAAGTATGTCTTGGATTTGGTAAGCGATGTAAATCGTCACCCCATCGCCTTCTACTGCACGGCTGGGAAAGATAGGACGGGTATGATTGCGGCAATTATACTGGCATTGCTCGGTGCCGATGATGAGTCCATCGTGGAGGATTACAGTTTGAGTGCCAATGTCTATGCCGAGATGAATGATCACAAGGCCATGGTGGGTGCATTGAGTCAGCGGAATTTGGATGCCAAGACCTTCCTTGGTGCGCCGCCCCAGGTGATGAAGGATACGTTGACGAATATTCGTAGGGATTATGGTTCCGTGGAGAAGTATTTGGATTACATTGGGTTTGATGAGGAGAGCAGACAACGACTTATACGGGCATTGACTCAATGAAGGATGAAGGAATGAGATTTTGTATTATGTATTATCCGTTAAGATAGGTTTACGAATTGGATTGGAGAAAAGGGAGAGAGAAGATTATTTGCAGTCAATAAATCGTAACCATCAGTTGTTCTGAATCCACTCAAACTCTCTCTAGAGTTGTTCGGCCCCGAGCTGCTCCTCAAGAATTTGTAGCGCATCTAGCATATTCTCTTTGTCTTCACTCATGAGAAGTTCTACATCATCCTCATCCGATTGCATGTCTTGCAGGGCGTGACCGTCACCCCCGCTTCCAACTCCCATAGCCTCTCTCATCTTCCGAACCTTTTCTTCCAATACACGCACTCCCGATCGAAGGACCGCTTCCAATTCACTACTCTTTGATACCAGCGCGGTTAATCTCGAAACTTCCACATCATTTTGGTGTTCAAATTCATCGAAGGAGGATAATTGGTGGTTGATTATGCCAATGATCGCTGCCACATTCAATGTCAATCCAAATACGAAAAAGAAAAAACGAAGTACTTTCCCGATAAAGGATTTGGGTGTCGATTTAGGCTGAGCAGGTGACACAACAGACGAGGTAGTAGTAGTACTACCCTCATTCGATGATGCAGTTTCAGTTGCAGTCGGTGCAGGTTTCACACTAGTCGGTGCTGACGGAGGGTCTTCTTTCTTCGGTTCCACCACCACAGCGGTAGTATTGGCTTTAGCTCTCACTGATTTCAAGAAGGAATTACCTCTAGCACCCCTCGTACTTTTACTTGTATCAACACCGGGAGAAGGAGGAGGGTCTTCTTTCTTAGGTTTCATCACAGCGATAGTACTGGTATCAGTTCTCACTGATTTCAGAAAGGCGTTGCCACTAGCACCAGCACCCCTAGAACTTTTGGCTGTAGTGAGTTTTCCATCAACACTGGGCGGAGGACGAGGAGGCGAAGACGACACGCTAGTACCATTCCTATTCTCATGCCATGCCTTTGCCGCCGCACGTGCTTCTGCCTTACTTTTCTTGCGAGGAGTTGGTCCCTTGGCCGTAATACCAACATTGGAGATGGAGACATCACTAGCTACAGCAGAGACTTTCTGTGGAGATGATACTTCCGAGCCCACAGAAGCAGAAATAGTGGAAACAGAAGCGGACGACGAGGCAGCCGCAGCCGCCGCGGCCTTCTTAAGACGATTGTCATGCCATTCTTTGGCTGCCGCTTTCGCCTCTGCCTTGGTTCTCTTGCGAGGCGTTGGGCTCGTTAGACCGCTATCGGCGGCATCAACGACGTCAGTGGGGGCTTTGCGTTTAGGCGGCATGGTGTGTCGGGATGAATCAATACTATCAATACCTCTCTATCAATAATGTGATGTGGTCGGAGACGGAGAGTTGTGGTGCTCGTGAATAGATACTGTTGTGACTTTCATGAATTCCTACGTGGCTCGCTGTAACTTTTGTACCAGCTTTTTTGGGCGCGCATTACGAGTACTTACAGCAAGCAGTTATTGAAGTCAAAGGCCTTGCTTGCTTGATGACTGATGGCTCACCACAACGAATTCAATTGTTATGAAATGGACATTGGTTTAGATTGCTACTCATTCTTCTTTCAAGTATAAAGATGATACAATCGTCTGACTTTAATCATAATGCAATCTCCCCTTTCCCCTTCTATCAATGCGTTTGAGCCGTCATGGTACATGGTACTTGTATTATACTTCCTACTCACATGTCTGTTGATTGTATTGTCTACACGTAACCATCTGCATCAAGTCCAAGCTTCGATATCGCATGATGAAATTCGTCCATTGCCGATTGCTTCTCCTCCTCTAGTAGCTGGCTTCTCCGATGGTTCTTGACCATCGAGTACTACCCCGTCAGCATCACTTTCTCCATCAATTCTTCTGCTCCTACCCCCCTTTTCTATCTTCAGCAGCATATGTTCCAGTGCATCCATTTTATAACGTAATATATTTATTTGGCTCTCACTAGATTCCAATTCGTTTTGTAGCATCTGAACTTGTAGTTGCCGTCTAATTTGCAGAGTACTATTGTGCCATGATTGTTGTGATACGAGGTAAGCTGCCGCGGGCAAATTCAGTAGCAGCAGGATGAGTGAATACGACGATTTTGCTTTTCTTTCGAGTGGTACGCCAATTGTTGTCGTTGCGGTGTTACTCTCATTATCACAGTTGTCAATGGTACCATGGCCGTCGTCGGCGCCAGGGGGGTCATAGTTGTTGATGGGGCTCATTGCGCCGTTCCGCCGTCGCTTCCCGATGAACACTCGTTGACCGATTCTATGGCCCTTCTTTATGGGTGCCGACGAATCCACTTTGATCCGCGACGGAAGAGACTATGTCGATGCCAATGTCGATTGCCGAATGAAGCCGTCGGCGTCGGTCGTCAGCTTTGTTGATGTTGGTGCTGTGGGCGGATTTCGGATTTTGGTACAGTTCGTAAAGATTTTGGATCGAATATTAAGCGAATGGTAAGGTTCGAAAGATTTTGGATCGATCCGAATTTGATTTTGGTCAATACGACGTGACATAATGAATAGAAACTCACCAAACTAAAATATTAAATGAATTGAAGAGACGATGACGATGATGCTATCCCCAACCCCTTCCACCTCCTCCGACGGCAGCCGTAGGGCCGTCATCGCAACTACTTGTGACAGCGGCAGTGGTACACCATCCCCCGCCACGGCCTCAAGAAATGCCAAGGCCCATCAAGCCGCCACCATCGCCACCATTGTCGAATCGACGACGACTCATCGTCATTTGATACCAGGTTTGGCTGAACTATTGGGTGGATCGAAGGACAAGATCATGAGTAACAATGTGCCATTTATTAAGAGCTCAGGTGGCAGTGGTACTACGGCTAGCAAATCCTCCTTGTCGGAAACTGTGCCGACAAAATATATTGTTGATGGCGATGTCGACAGAAGCACTACAAGCGCTTTGTCCACGGAAATATCAACTGCTGTTGTACTTGGGCATCCCTCCTTGCCTTCGGAGGATGCAGTATCCAATACAGCGAATAGATTTATTAGTGAGTTTCCACCCTTCGTGACAATGTCCACAAAGGACTCGGCGCCTCAGTTAAAGTTGGAATCTCCTCCTGCTACTGTCGGGACAATCGGAACAAAAACAGAAATTTATTCTCAGGGTTATGTCGACAAAGCAAACGATGCCAGTGCACTACATGTCGATTTTGCTGATTTTCAACGCAAGTTAATAGTCAAAGGGGGGATGAAAGGATATCGAATGTCTCGTGCAACTCATGGCGTATCAAGTGGATGTTATTTCTACGAAGCAATCATCCTGGGATCTTCCGATGAGACTGGTAGTGCCGACAGTGGTTGCGACAAACGAGGTATTAAAAGGCCATTGCAAGAGCTAGAAATGGTTGGAGAGCAGCAGCAACAACAGGAAACCAAACCAGACTCGTCGTCCTATGCAATCAACGAGCAACCAATGCAAAAGTCCAATACCAAAACTATGAATGGCCATCTCCGCATCGGATGGAGCACCCGCCTCGCTGATCTCCAGGCGCCTGTAGGATACAATACACACTCGTATGCTATCCGAGATATTATGGGATCACGTATACATAATTCTCATCGGCAGGACAAATGGGGTGGAATGGGATTTGGCCCCGGAGATGTTTTGGGAGTGGCAATATATTTGGTCGACGGTAAAACACCACCAACCAAATCAACTGTGTCAAACGCTACAACAACAACTTCTTCAAATCCGTCATCATTACATTCTGCTGATGGGATCGAATCTAAAACGGAGAACGGAATTAGTAGCAGTGAAAACTCCGAGAGGAACCATGATAGACAATCATCCACAGCACCACTCAACAATCACATCCGTTTCTTCTTCAATGGTAAACCAATGGGAAATGAGAACGGCATAGGATTCGACAACATTCAATCTGGCACATATCACCCTGCAGTATCATGTTACGATGAAGGTTCGGCATGGCTGAATTTCGGTCCCAACTTTGTGTACCCTCCCGACAAAATCATGCACCTTCCACCAGAAATGAATCCTCGACCAATATCAGATTTATGTCATACTCCTCCATTGTCAGAAGAAGTCATTGAGACAGTCATATCCGGTGGAAGTGGTAGCAAGAGAGGAGGACATGTTATGAACTTATCGAAAAGGGCAGCAGATGACGCAGTAGTCTTGGCATTCAAGGAACTGGTCGGAATTGAGGCGACAGCACGACGGAGGGCGTATTTGAAGCATTTGGATTTGCATAGACTTGAGATTTTTGCTCTGAGGAAGGACCGTGACTTGTCAACTCTCGATTTAGCCTGAATCCATATATTCCGCGACACTACTTCTCAAATGTATTTGACGGTAGTACTGAAATTGTTTCCAACTTGTGGAGGCCACGGAAGTTTCATGCATTTTTGCACAAATTTCACTTCTGTGTAATACTAGCGAAAATAAGTATGGATCACTCGATTCTTTCGGAGATGAAGTTATGCTCTATGCACGCACCGCTATGCAAGCATCGTCGTAATAAGAGAAGATTTTCAGTACCTATGCATTCCGATGATTTCCGTCTTCCGCCATGGTGCGGTTTCGGAGTGTCGGTGATCGATCGGTACGAAGGTGCTGTCCGTGGAAGCGTGGTAGGTGGAAGGTGCACCCCTCCACACCCACAAATTGTTGTTATCTCTTATCTCTACATCTTGCATTCTATTTCGCCAATGCTTT
>JALLBK010000374.1:0-15843 GCA_036940085.1 Discostella pseudostelligera | reverse complement strand
GTTTCAATACATGTATTTGTTTGTTTAGAATATATAATTGCCTAGTAGTGTGATGTTCATGGTACGCAATACTAGATGATCACCATTTCCGTCTCGGATCGATTCGTCGATTGCCGATCGACGGCCATTCAAACAACTTCCACGTGGCAGTGACGACTCTTCCCGCCATTTTCACGAAATTGTCTTCCCGCGCGGGCCGCATTCTAAGCTTTTCCCGCCAAAAATGCCTCCGCGGTGGCAGGCGACGGCGGACCGAAGACCGAATCCAAAACCAAACCAAACCCCATCACTCGACGATGCGATCGTTAATGGTGATGGCGGTGGTTGGCATGATAGTAGATAGTGGCGGCAGTGGTGGGGATGGCGGTAGCGGCGGTGGAGTTATCCCGGGAAAATTGTATTTGAATTTTAAAATGAATTCAGGGCCTGCTACAAGTATTATTTCCGATGCCGATGTGTCTGGGCACCTTCACCTTGGCATGGTTGGGGCTGGTCGCACCCGCCGCCATCGACCTTCTTCGCCGAATGATTGGCGCTCAACGAGTCATTGTGTTTGTGTGAACAATGAGAACATTTATAATTATTGCCACACTTCTATCTATCCTCCTCGGCAATTCACACTATCACGCTACCTACGCTACGGAGGCATCCCATGACAATGACGACCAATGGAGTTCATTCAGTGCTCTTCCAAATTCGACGGCATCGTTGTACCCCAAAGTAATACTCAGCAGCATTCATCATAATGTTACTGCTACAATTGTGGTAACACCAACTATCGGGAGTATTCCTGCGAGAACATGGATTCGTTTCGACAACGGGCCGATGGTGGAGATTGCTGGTGAACTGACACTGGAGTCAATAGAGGCAGCCTACAATAGAACCGTGGGCAAAAATAATGATCAAGCGAGTGGACTACTAGTACCATTTTCCTTTGAAAGCAGCTTTGCAGAACATGATGTTACCAGCTCGGAGATATTGGTTTATCTTTCTTCTCAGGATAGGGGGGCACTTTTGTTAGAGCCAAATCATGGCCCTTCGTCGGGAGGGACGCGGGTGTATGTCAAGGGAATTACCAGTGGCAGAATCGTGAATGGCCCACAAGCCCTCTGCAAGTTTGGGAAACACATTTCACAAGCAATTGAGGTTGGCTCCAATGGAGAATTTGTCGTGTGCATATCTCCTCCTCGATCAGAGAACGAACATGCAGTGAATGTGCCGGTAGATGTGTCGGTGTCAGGTCAGAGTTCTGTATTCTCGGGGGAGCAAGAAGTTGTCTTCCGCTACAACGATGACATCGCAGTATCGTCATTGTATCCAACTTCGGGTGTGGTAATTGGAGGCACAAAAGTGAATATTCGTGGTGGCCCCTTCCAAAACCCAGATGAAATTGTCTGTCGATTTGGAGATAAGACTGTGGGTGCGATCTATCACGACATATCGGCGATATCGTGTATCAGTCCACACCATGGTTGGATAGAGGAGGTCCAACGTGTGAGCGTATTTACCATGGCTGCTAATCCTGAAATTCAAACAATATCAGCGACTGTCGAGGATTATGTCAATGAGATTCATATCTGTCAAACGTTTGGGAGAAATCTGGGTGACGATGAATTTGGTAGAGGATTTCGCCTTGTTGCACCGGGCGGTTCGATTGAATATCCGCTAACTCATCACACCCCATGGATTCATTACAACGAGTCTGCTAATGGCATGAGGGAGGCGCTCCTTGAGACAGGGCTTTTCTTGGGGGGCACTCACGTCGATCGAACAGGTCCTTTTCCAGGCGGAACGTACCGATGGGAAATCGTATTACCAAAAAGGGAAACATTTAATGGACAGACGCTGCACGTAGTCAATTCCGGGGGAGGTGCTGTTCAATTGAAAGGAGAGAACGCTACTGTTACGTGCGTGCTTTCACAAAGAGGGACACGCCGGCTTGAAGGTGAATTCAGACTTTTTTCGTCCAACAATGGCTTGGTGGAATCATCCAGACTCATTCCTCACAATGCTACGAACGATGATATCAAAATGGCACTCGAGGCACTCAATGGTATTGATACGGTTCATGTTCAATCGACGAGCTTGGACTTTAATTTGACAGGTAGCGGTGCCGCCCAATGGCACGTGACATTTGATAGCTTGAAAAATGCTGGTGATGTGCCGCTACTCATTGCTGAATACACATCATCCGACGCCAAACTTTTTGGGAGTAATGCGACTATCGACATCAGAGAAACCAGGAAAGGTGCATCTCATGCTATTTACAAGATTGAAATCCCAACGCAGACATCGAAATTCTCCATTATTTTGGATGATATTGAAAGTCGATTCCTTCTCGTTGGAGCTACACCATCTGAGGTTGCGGAAGCCGTTGAGGCAATTGGGGGGGAGAGCATCGTGGTTGAAAAGTATGAAGCAGAATATTTCTTCCTCGATATCACTGGATACCCCCTTGAAGGTAGGCTGAATGCCCGCATCATCCAGTGCGCAATAGACGATGCTTCGCCATCGTGCTCGACGGAACTACACAATGCCATCCAACATGTACCTAGTACTGCTAATCAACTGGGAGGACATTTTTCACTTCGATTTCAGCCGAGTAATTTGGTCCCATGCAAAACTTGCAGGCACTCTACAACCGAGGCTATCAGCGCATTCGCCACTGCTCTTCAAGTAGAAACCGCCATAAGTCGACTCGATTTTGTCGATGCCGTCGAGGTCGTCATTACTGAGAGCAAACGTAATAAGGAGTACAAGGTCCCTATCACATCAGGTATTGTCGGTTTGAATCGGAACTTCTACATTCGTTTCATTCAAAACAAAGCACACCCTGTGGATGTGAATGAAAATCTCCTGTTCTACTCGACGGGATACTCTGGGGATGTGCCGTTGCTATCTATTAAGCAAGACCATCTCGAAGGAACGCCCACAAGGGAAAGTGCACACTCGAACGACTATAATGCAATAGTGACAGAGGTCGTAAAAGGAACCGATTTCAACCATGGTGGGATTGTTGAAGTCGCCGTATCCATCAACAATGGAGTCGATTTTTCAGAACAAAACTCTCAATTTGAATACAAGCCAGTCCCAATCGTACAAAGTATCATGCCGGCCTGCGGAAGCGTCACAGGAAATACAGCAATTCGTGTAAGTGGTGACAACTTCTCCAGAAACTCGGCACGTTATTGTCTATTCTGGGGTCTAGGCGCCTCTGTCGTTGGTGGCGCTTCATCGGGGCTTATTGAGTGTGTCCCCATTTCAAAATACTCCACCAGTATCACAAACGAAACCTTTCGATCGGACAAATCTGCAATATCCGAAGTCGTGTGTACGTCTCCAGCCTCATTAAAGCCTCAATATGTTAATCTTGCCGTGGTTTCAGATGATGATATATCATCACTGGAGAGTTCCATTAGGGGGAAGCTGTTTCGGTATCACCAGGACATCAAAATATCAAACATTTATCCTGTATCATCCTCGGTGGCCGGAAATGTGTCTGTAACTATTTCTGGAGGTCCGTTCTTCTCAAACGATGGACTGTTCTGTTCTTTTGGTGGAGTAATTGTTCCTGGTGTACTTCGCAGTCCAAATCAAATCAGCTGCAACGCACCTCTTCACGTATCGGGCACTTACTCTTTTGAAGTCACCCAAAATGGTCAAGATTTTATTAAGTCTGGGCATACGTTTCGGTACGACCATACTTGCTCTATCAGTAATATCAGCCCAATGGCTGGGCCTTCAAGGAGAGCAGGAACCAATGTAAAAGTCCTTGGGGAAAATTTTGTGAATATGACCCATTTACAGTGCCGTTTCGGAATGTCATCTGTTCCGGCGACTTTTGTTAGCAGCAATGAAATCTCTTGTTCTTCTCCGCCGATCGAAAGTAGTTCATTGGATATTGTTCAGATGGCAGGATATTATCCGCAGCTTATCAAAGGGCATATAGTTTCACTGGAGGTTTCCAACAACGGCCAAGATTTCACTTCCAATGGTCATCAGTTTTTGTATCTGGAGGATATTGAAGAGCCCCATGTGTCGATGAGAGAATTGCAACTATATGGAAAGGGCACACCAACGATAATACGCGGCCGCAATTTTGGTGAGCTTGTTGTTTGCATCGTTGTTATTGCAAGGTTCGAGGAGTGTAACTGACGAATTGTTATGTTTCTTGCGCTTCTGGGATGCAGTGAACAGCACTCAGCTAACATGTAGATTTCGAAACGAACTCACACGGGCATTTTTTCTCACTCGAGAGGCGATTCTCTGTTTCTCTCCACCAGACTATGGACTGAATTACATCGTGTCTGGCACTAAGGAGTCACTTCCTTTAGCAGTATCCAATAATGGGGCTGACTATGTATACGTTACCGGTCTCAAACATGCCTCAAAAATCCTCGGGGGAATGTTCCAAGCTGGAAGGGAAGGTAGCACCTTGCTCATGTGCCCTAGAGGTGCTTACTGCGATGGCAGTGTCTTAGGGAATAACTTTACTCTTTGCAACCCTGGAACGTACCAGCCACTGGCCGGACAAAGCTCATGTATAATATGTCCGATTGGATATGTGTGCAATGAATTCGGGATGACCGTTCCGAGAATTTGTCCAGCACATTTCCTCTGTGATGTGAGGGGCTTGGCAAGCGCCAAGCCATGTCCCACCAACTATATTTGCGACAAGGGTACAGCTACGCTTGCATCTGCCTGCGTGAATACATTGGACGTTGAATCCGAAATATGCTTTGACAATTCCACAGATGATTTCGGGCTTCAATCATCAGAGTATCCAGCTCAAGTATGGGCCGAAAGGCATCTGATGCCCTTGGATGCAGGTTCCCCGATTACTCCAATTCGCGGGCGATATTGCTATGACACTGCGTGTATCAACCACGATGACTCAGATAACTTCCAGGTGTTTGACAAATCATTTGACTACAGCTCTACCGGCTTCCGTTTGAAGAGGCCCAAGTGTATGGAAGGGACAGCGTGCGATCCAGGAACGTTGCCTTCGTCTCGCCTCTGCAGCAAAGGTCACTACTGCAGATCGGGTGTTAAAATACCGTGTTCAGTTGGAACATATTGTCCTCATGACAATACATTTGATCCGCTTCACTGTGAGCCAGGCACCTTCAATTTCATGGTCGGCCAAGATAGATGTTCGGACTGCCCCATCGGTTATTATTGTCCAGATTATGGCCTCATTGGCCCCGTTATTTGCCCTCCCGGTACGTTGCCCCTGCAAATGCTGACCATTCAACTGTTTGTATGAATGGCTCCCTCATAGTTACCTGTCGCCACAGGCTTCGTGTGTTCCAAGAAAGGGCTGCGTCGTCCAAACATCCAGTGCCCGGCAGGATTGTGAGTGACACTGTGTTTGCAAAACAAAAAGTATTCACTATTGATCTCATTATGTTGATATCTTGTATCTTCGCTCAGCTACTGCCATAATGGAACAAAGACGTCAGACCCGTTCAGGAATGACACAACGCTTCGACCGTACGCATGCAGTCCTGGAACATTTTGCGTGGCGGGGACGGGCTCGAATGAAGTTCGCGAGGGTGCGATCGGCTTTGCTCAACCCTGTACTGCTGGATTCTTCTGCGAGGCAGCATCAATATCGGCGAAAGGATCAGGAGCGTGCCCACCTTCATTTGAATGTCCAAAGGGAACAGCCAATCCTCGGCCTACACCGAAAGGGTTTCATGCTGAGCACCCGGGCACAATCGAGTCCACTGCTTGCCTACCTGGATTCTACGCACCAACAATTCAAACAGATCAATGTGAGCTATCGGAATTTATTTATGTGCACAATCAGACTTCCTGAAGTTCGTCTCACGAAGCATGTTTTTGTTGCTTTGTTTCCAGGTTATGAATGTCCTCCTGGGACATCTTGCAGTGAGTAACTCGCATTTTTCGTGGGTCGCTGATGGTTTTTCGCTTGGCTGCGTTACATTAATTTTGCTTTGTATTCTCAGCTTTTGAGGGTTTATTTCAGGCCGAAGAGTGTGGTCCAGGCACCTATCGGTCGACAGACTTAGAGGGTGGCAAGAGTGTAAGCTTTTCTTCTTAGAGCTCCGTATTGTTGACTCATTTTTATTCTCTGACCTATTTTTGGTCTCTATTGTTGTCGATTCAGTGTGTGCCCTGTCCTCAAGGTAAGACTTTTAGTATTCGATGTGCGTTCACCCAAAGACCCTAGTGCTCAATGATTGTCAACTGATGTCATAGGCACATGGTCGAAAAATTGGGGTTTGAGAGAACAGGGAGAGTGCACGCGCTGTCCAACGGGCGTCGTCTGCCCTATTGACGGAATGACTCAACCATGCAGCTATGCAGATCTTCCTACCCCGTTTGAGCCGGTCGTTAATTTCGAGGGCCTGCCGGAGTTCGAGTATATGTTTCCTTCTGACTCACGACCGTTTCCATTTTCAATGGATGAATGTCTAGCGCTGAACTCTAATCGCGTGAATTCTACAAGCCCGGAATACTTCTTCGGAGAGCTAGTCCCTCCTTATATTGATATTTTAGGACGCGGGCCTCACTTTCGTTCGTCTGACCAGGCATCACTCAAGTTTCAAAGCACAGCCAAGTGCTACAAAAATTTGCAACCGCACGGAAGTCTGCTCTACATGCGGATGGCGGACTACTATGGGCCTCAATACGATATTCAAACGGGGCATCCTCACCAGGGATATGGGATTTCTTTTCTGTATAATCAAATCTATGCTACTGCACCGCCTGAGGGATATGATTTCAGTTTTTCCTACTTTAGAGGGCAAGGAAATGGGTACATTGATCTTCCTAAAGCTCGGATTTATGATCCTGCCTTCAACTGTACGAAAGGATTCCAGCTAATGAACTCATCGCTGATGATGAAGGGTGTCGAGCAAGTTGTGTACACTGATCCTGTCAATGATTTTGAAGGAGGGCATGACGTTGAAAAGTGCCCCTTTTACGATTCAGAGTTATCCTGCTTTGTTGCTGATTCTTTTGCCAAGGGCGAATGTTGTAACATCAGCGAGTATGAGCAACGAGCGATATATTTAGCTCAAGATCAGTTTTATAGTGGGACTTGTGAAGCCGATCTAATCTGCTCGGAAGGAGGATTGGCCCCATCGCAAGCAAAGCCTTGTGATTCTGGGTTTGTATGTGATGAAAGGACATCTCTTGATAGCTCGATGAACTATCAGTGTCCTGCGGGGTTTGTGTGTGACTTTGCAACTACGCCCGACGTGAACCTTTGGGCGCCAGGGAGTCAACTGAAAACACTGTGCAAAGAGGGCCACTACTGTAGAAGCGATGATCTTGGTCACCAAAGGCACGAAATTTGTCCTAAAGGCTTTTGGTGTCCGACTGGAACGGCTGACCCTATCATTGGCTCGCTTACGAACGATGGTTTACTTCGTCTGCTCCATAATTCTCGTGAATCTCCCAACACTAATCTTCAGTATAATGGAGGTG
Source organism: Discostella pseudostelligera (assembly GCA_036940085.1). Lineage (NCBI taxonomy): Eukaryota > Bacillariophyta > Thalassiosirophyceae > Thalassiosirales > Thalassiosiraceae > Discostella > Discostella pseudostelligera. Next base: position 8,385 of record JALLBK010000374.1, on the reverse strand, counting down.
ATACATTCGTTCTACGCAATGATCATGACAATGGATGCGATGCTGCGACAATTTCAAGTTTGGAGACGAGATTTCGGTCTATGATGCATGACTCCGCGAATATGAATCATTTAAAGTATCTTTCAGAGAATAAACTGCCCATCGCAGTAAATGAGGCTACACCATTTACAGAGCAGTGCCCCAGAGATAACAAATCCGTATTTGTTCGAGATGCCATGAGACGAAATGAATGCAATTGCCATTCGCAGTTTTTCACACTAGCAAGTGTGTATCGATTGTGGAAATGTACATCGAACAGCCCACTCGAGGATCTAGGTCTTGGTGATACTGTGGTGCCCCCGTCGGGCTTGGGTAAACGTGACTTTTGGTATCCCAACTCCCGAATTCACAAAGATTCTGGGTCTGCCGTATTTTCAAGAGCGAATAGTTGTGTCTTCAATGATTCCATTGACTATCTCACGCTAACAGAAGGCAGCCTTCCCGATGAGAATGACCTCCCAAACATATCGACATTGCTCAAGCACCCCAGTAACTACCTTGATCTCAGGAGCATGAATGGCTTTCAAACTCGATTCGCTGGTGGTCAGAGCAAAATGTTTGAAAGTTATGCAGCGCTCAAACACGCTGTCACCGCTGAGTTTCGTTTTCAGCGCGGGCAAACTGCCAGTGGCGATCGAATCAATATTGATCCACAGACTTTTGCCGTGTACCATTCAATACGACTAATCGAACAATTTGGACAACGGCTCGAGGATTTCATACATTTGAATGCTACCGACAAGATCACGGAGACTTCCATTGAGCTTATCTTCGGAAATGGGAATGACACCTACTCAACATGGTTTGACTTTGTTGCCCCCCTTGATTGGTGTGAATGCCAAAACTTGCTCCGTTGTCCGAATGGAACCTCGTCTAGTGAGGGCTCAACCAATCTCGCTGACTGCGTATCCACCAAGAATGAGGTGCTGCATCGCATCACTCTTCTGCCGCCAGTTTTTAATACGACCCCGCACATTCCATCGACAGCACTTGGAACTGTTGATGAGTCAACAACTCTAGTCCTAGAGCCCTTCGATGTTGCGGTCTTAACCGTCGATCAATCGCTGCTACCCAGTAACATTTCATATGGTGATCATTATCGAATCTCGATCTACGACGGATGTAAGCCATGCCCCATCCAGTACCAATGCAAAGCAGACGAGAGCGCAAAATCATCGGGTTGTATTTATCCAGCCTCGGCAGAACAATGGAATATTCTCAACGAATGTTTGATACAAAATAGGAAAAATGTCTGTCTGCGTCGAGATGGATCTCTCGAAGATGTAGGCCATTGCCAGTCTCAGCTTGATAGTCGCAATGCCACAAATCATTCATTCCTCCTCTTTTCAGAACCCGACCTGGAAAAATGTTTGTCTCGGCCGTACTTCTGCGCCGACATTTCATCAAAATTTCACTCTTTCCGCCGACTTTGCCAGGACAATATGGAAAATGGCATTGTATCTCCCATTTACGACTGTTCTGACGTCTCTAGATGGCATACATATTCTCGATGGCGAGATGAGATCTGCTGTGCGCAAGTACCTGAGCTACGAGGAGTAGAGTCTTGCCGCAGTGACTCGGTTTGCGATGACAATCCGCTTATCGAGAAAATTATTAGGGACACGCTGATCGGTGTGTTCGAGTCAGAGTATGGTTTCATTCCACCGCTTGAAGAAAGGCGTGGACAGCTCCTTATGAATGCGAGCATGCAAGAAGATGTTGGCAATGCCCGCCCGATAGAGCTCTTCAAAGAGCATACAGAGTCATTCAACGAGACTCATTTGAAGACATCTACTGGCTGCTGTGAATGTCGTCGTCACACAATGCCGGCATTTTTTGCCTCAAATACACAGGTTTCTGGATTTCCTGACGATAAGCACCAGCCAATTCAACTAGCCATTAGTGCACTTGCTCGAGTGGAATTAACAGTTGTTGCTGAGCTCCTCCATGGAGCATACTACACTGATTTCAGAAATTATTTTGGTGCCGTGAATAGATCCATGCTTCGGGTGCACTCCCCTGGCCGATTCGCCGAAGGTTCTGGCTCCTTGTCAACATGGCTTGCTGTAGTTCAACCACATAGCTCTTATGAGAAGAACTTCGACCTTCCTCTCAATTTACCTCTTGTCGTCCAAGACGGCATCATTTCAATGGAGAAACGCTTTTTAGTTGACAGACCAAGTAATATATCAATCGGAGATCATCGCTTGTTCGGCGCCAATGATTTGGATGCTGATCCACAGAGAAGTCGTTACTTCATTGCGGGTCATCCAACGAGGGACTCTGGAACAGTATTGCTAAGAACGCAACAAGTGTTGCCCGACTTCCTTGCATTGCCTTATCTCCCATTTTTCTCTAACTGCGACGGCTTTGACAGTCATATTGCTATTAGCCGTCTGTTGGAAGACAATCCAGATTGCACGGATGTGGAATACTCTCGCACTATACCGATAACTGATTTTGGTCCAAGGCACCCTGTTGGCGATTCTTGTCTTGGGATGGTCCTGAATTGCACTTATGAGGAAGATGTCAGGGAAGCAAGAGCGAATCTGCGTTGGTTCGAGGCGACATCTGGATCTACATTATTTCACATTGTGAGTTCTAACACTTTTATCTACTTTTCTTCTATCGTTGTCTTTTCTCAATGTTATGTCCAATTGCCCAATTCTCTGAGACAGACCAGAGATGCTGTATCTTCACGTCAATATGTACCATCTAATGCAATTGAAGAATGGGGGATGACAGGCGCGCTGGAAGATGTGCTCAATCGAGGATTGATCCCTGTGTTTATCGATAAAGAATTGGGAGGTTATCGCCATGCTATACCAAGAAAAGTAACGCTAGCGATGAGGTACTTTCAAGTTTTAAGAGGCCATAAACGTTTGGTTGAAGCAAATTTGTATTTTGAAGATTTGTGCACCACGCAGACGCCAGAACATGTTGGGGGCAGTACTAATGTCAACGATATGATGCAAGAAAGGGGAATACTGCCATGTGATGTTGATGTAAATGGAAACATGAAGTCACGTGGATACAACCTCGTCATCCAATACTACCCACTTGGGTGGTTCGATTTACTGAACAGCTTTGAGCTTGGTACATCGGTGTATATTGTCCTATTTACATTAGTGGGAACGATAGTGTGTGCCATGGGTGGATTCGCCTATGGAATAAACCGCCTATTCACGAAGCTCCGACACCCGCCGAAATTCATGGGTCCATCCTTCGTCAAATTTGTTTCTTGGCCTCAAATTCAGGGTGTAACACTAGCTATGATTCCGTACGCGGCTGCAATTCTGGCGACATTCTTTTTGTTCACCCATTCAGCATTAACTTTTCCTGAGGTCCATCGAAGTTGGTCGAGATGGGGTAAAGTTGGGGACGATGAAACGGTTGAAAACTCAATGGGAAGATTAGGATCAGCGCTCATTATTCTTGGCATATATTCTATCTCGAGGGCGGCAATGAAACTCATACCTAACACCCAAGCGAGGAGAGTTGGCACTACTTCTGATTTTGATAGTGACGCAAGCAATACAGTCACCGCGAAACGGGCCCACTTCATCGGAGTATGCCTTACGATCGAAGCAATGTTACTTTGTCTTTGGGAGTTTTCATATTCAGCTGCCTTAAGGAACAACATTTACGTTTTCAAAGTGGTGTTCCAGCTTTGTCAAGTGGTCCTAGATGTAGCGGTGTCCATCGTCATGGGAGATCGTCTGTTGGCTGCACCGATTCTCGTTTCAATTCAAATGTCAGAAATGCTCGTCACTATTGGCGCGCGAAACTTCGTGGAGTTCACACTATGCTTCCTTGTCGAGGTGGCCTTGTTGGTTGTTCAGCGCCTTTTCCTTTACCCGCTAGTTCACAGAATCTTGATTCTCTTGCCTCGGTGGAAAATTTTGGCAAGCGGGGCCTTGAGACTCGACGGAGTAACACGACAAGATAAGCAACTAAGAGAGTTGACGTGGAAGAAAGTCAATGAAAATATTGAGTTACGTTCGGAGGGGGTCGAGCCTCTTTTGCGCTCGCTTTCATTGTACTCTGTTGAGAAAACGGGGGTAATGCTGCTGCCGTTCATGCACTTTTTGCTGGCGCTATTTTACACTCAGTCAGAAATGGCGAACAACTACGACATCAATCAGCAGGAACTTCTTTATTACGGATTGTTTGCCGTGTGCTTGGTTCCATGGATGTCGGTCTTTGATTCATTTATTTTGAGCAGCCAAGAGCTTCTATATGGCTGGAAGGTTCAAGACTATTTATCTTATCAGCGCTTGCGATTTGCTAGCCGCGAATTGAGTTGGAGTCTCCTCGGCCCCGTTGACGAGAGCGTTGCACCAGCGCTCCAGAATGTCGACTTGCTCTGTTTTTCATCCCAGTACTACTTTTTACTCAGTATTATCGCACTTGGGATTGGAACCAGCATGATGGGCATCACTATTTGCCTACGACGGGAGTACAGCCCTCTTGGAGACCCCACATTACTTTTGGTTGCGGTTATTGTCGTTGCTTGCTTTGAATTCATAGCCCAATTTTGTGTCCTCGTTTCGACCACACGTGTACGATCAATATGGTGGAGTGGAATTTGGAGTATTACGCAGCTTCAAGGAACTATGGATGATGCTGTTGCTTCTAAATTGGCGATTGGAGAAGGAAGGCAGGCAGACCTCGAGCGTGAGAAACAAGAGCTGCAGGCATTGAACAGCGAAACGTTCAGGCATAAATTTATGGAGAAAAATCGACCTTGGGTTCTCCAGCATCTTGTAGAGCTTTTTACACCTGGGTCGTTGCCCGAAGTTGGTCCCGACGGACGAGCACTCGTTGATTATGTACGTGATGTCTATTCCAACCTCATGCACGATGGCAATAGAATTCAAAGACATGACGATGGCTCTGATGTCAGCAGCGATGACTTGTCAGATGAGGATGAAGTGAAACGGAGGCAATGGGACCATACGCCTCTAGAGGGCAATCAGCTTATAATTGCGCAATCTTGGGTCCAGCAAGCGCGTAAACAATGTGCTTTTAGGCAAGCCGTTGCGCCCATAGTAGAGAAGAGGAAGGAAGACCATTGTTCGTCATGCTCCAGATCTCTCGGGCAATGCGAGAAGCTTACCGCAGGCTTAGCTTGTAATGGTAGATTTGATGAGGCCGGTATCGACAGTCTCATCAAGCTTTTTGAGGAGAGCTATTCTCGTACAGAAAGTAGCCCTATTCTATGGAAAGCTTTCTTCAGAGCGAATGCGAGATTTTCGACCATTTGCAACGTTTGTCTTGATCAGATTGAGCAAGAGAAGCTTCATGAGACATTACGCCCAGATGGTTCAGGTGTTCCAACGCGCCCTGAAGATATCAGTAGTGATGAGGAGTCTGATGACGAAAGACTCTTTGGTCCGGTGAGCGTAAGGCGATCATCAGACGAAGGCAGGATGTTGATCCAGTGGTTGCATGCCTCGAGAGTACGTTTGCGAGGAGATTATTTTCCCACAACATCAGGCGTCAGGCAAACGAAACCTATCCTTGAAAAGTTGAACAATCGCAAACCAACCGCGGAGGCACGAGAGGCCACCACGAGTTGGGGGAATGTTGACTTGAATGAGGTGGGAGGAAAACTCATCAAGCGCTGGTACAAAATGGCCCAGCAAAGCCGAGCTCGAAACCAGCCCAGCGATTGACTTTAGGTACGAATAAATATATAAAGACTTCATAAAGATGAGGAATTGATCCACTTTATTCATTGACTTTGACTTGTGAATCCATGTCCACAGAATGTTGCACTATCGGTAACCAGTAGTAGGAGAACTAGGCAGGAGCAGCTATTGATGACATTTAAACAGTGATAGAGTATCTACGAGGATGTCATCAGCATACTCAGCATCAGCACCTTCCTCAACCTGCATACAACTCATGAACCTGCTGCTACTAGTGGCTCCTCTGCCCCTTGTTATCCTCAATCCTCTCATTATCATTCTGCTCGTCTTCGTCCTTAGTATCGTCATGATCATCCTCTTGTCATGATTCATACAGCATCATCATCATCATCAAATCATCATCATCCTCACACAGTTGCCTATCACTCTCTGTTGCTATCACTCCTCCTCTGTGTCATTGCAGACTTGGACCTACTAGTAGTCCAACCTTGCCACCAGGAGGGGGAGCATCTTATCATTCTTTGCCATGATTGTCCTGCTGGTGATGTTCCTTCTGCTCATCCTCACAACCACACCCACAACCATCATCACCATCACCATCCTTCTCATCATCATCATCAGCAGCAGCAGCAGCAGCAACAGAAGTATTGTATCAGCATACTGAGCACTCAGCATGGTACTACTAGTCCATGATCATATCATTGCCATCGTTAGTAGGAGCAGGAGCTGCTGCAGTAATAGTAGGTACTGTAGGATGAGTAGGTGGAGCAGGAGGGGGGAGGAGTAGTGAGCAGCATTAGATAGGGTGAGCAGTAGTAGGAGCGGCAGTTGCTGAATAGTGAGCAGTAGAAGGAGCAGCAGTTGGATGAGCCACTGTATACTACTATGCAGGAGGAGGAGGAGTGGCAAGACAGGAGCAGCAGGAGCAGGGGGAGCAGGAGCAGGAGCATTGTTAGTAAAAGTATTAGGGCAGTATTAGCAGGAGCAGGAGCTGCACCAGCAGCAAGTACTATGCACCTCTCAGAACCTCCATATCTGCACATCATCTGCACCTCCTCTGCACCTGAACCTACACACATCTGCACCTGCTCTGCACCACCTCTGCACCTTGTTTGCACCTCCTCTGCACCTATTCACCTGCTGCACAAGAATCACCTCTGCTGAAACTGAGCCTCATCATCTACTCAGCACCTCAGCACCCAGTAACCACCTCCGTATCTGCACAACTGCACCTGTACATCTGCATCTCCTCTGCACCTCTGCACCTCTGCACTTCTGCACCCCCTCTTAACCTCATACCCTCCTCTGCACATCTGCACATCTCCACCTTCACCTCTACATCTCTGCATTTCTAGTACTTCTACCACATCTCTGTATCTGTGCACCTCTGCACCTCTGCACCTCTGAACTTCTCTGCACTCACCTACACCTATACACATGCTCTGCACCACAGTAACCAACTCACCACCTCCATATCTGCACCTCTGCACATCTGCACCACATCTGCACATTGCATCTCCTCTGCACCTGTGCACCTCTTCACCTCTGCACCTCTCCACCTCTGCACCACCTCTGCATATACCTCTGCACCTTCACCTTCACCTATGCACAGCATGCTCTGCACCACATTTGCACCTGCTTCTCTGCACAAAGAACACATGACCTGGACAATCACCTGCACAAGAATCACCAGCACAATCACCTCTGCTGAACCTCATCACCTAGTACTCAGTACCTCAGCACCTAACCATGTCCATATCGGCACATCTGCACCTTCACCTCTGCACCTCTGCACCTGTGTACTTTTGTACCTCTGTCTCTGCACCTCTGACCTCTGCACCACCTCTGTACCTCCTCTGCACCTTCACCTTCACCTACCACATAATATGCACAGCATGCTCTGCACCACATTTGCACCTGCTCTGCACAAAGAATACATGACCTGGGCAATCACCTGCACAATCACCTCTGCTGAACCTCATCACCTAGTACTCAGCACCTCAGCACCTAACCATGTCCATATCTGCACCTCTGCACCTCTGCACCTCTGCACTTTTGTACCTCTGCACCTCCTCTGCACCTCCTCTGCACCTCTGTACCTCCTCTGTACCTCCTCTGCACCTCCTCTGCACCTCCTCTGCACCACCTCTGCACCTACACCTACACCTCTGCACATGATCTGCACCTATAGAATCACCTGCTCTGCACCTATAGAATCACCTGCACATTCACCTCTGCTGAACTTCATCACCAAGTGCCACTCAGCACTGCAGCAGCGCCTATTGTAACCAACTAACCACCTCCATATCTGCACCTCTGCACCACATCTGCACATTGCATCTCCTCCTCTGCACCTCTTCACCTCTGTAACTGTGTACCTCTTTATCTCTGCATACACCTCACCTTCACCTACCACTGTGCACAGCATGCTCTGCTCCACATTTGCACTTGCACCTGCTATGCACAAAGAATACATCACCTCCGCAATCATCACCTGCACTATCACCTCTGCTGAACCTCATCACCTAGTACTCAGCACCTCATCACCTAACCATGTCCATATCTGCACGTTTGCACCTTCACCTCTGCACCTCTGCACCTGTGTACTTTTGTACCTCTGCTCCTCTGCACCACCTCTGCACCACCTCTGCACCTCTGCACCTCCTCTGCACCACCTCTGCACCACCTCTGC
>JALLBK010000373.1:0-17856 GCA_036940085.1 Discostella pseudostelligera | reverse complement strand
TCTTGCAGTCTCCCACAAAGCACCAGTGTGAATTTCATGCAAATATGATGAACTTGCTTCAGCTGGTTTTCCTGAGAAAATATCATATCCTGATGCAAAATGTTTCTGTTGCATTTGTTTGGGATCTTGAAGGATAGAGAGAATGACTGCTTTAACATTGAAGATAGAAACTGTAACTACTGATCCATCAGATAGAGTTACATTGTGCGAGTTGGGTCGTAGATCATTTAGGTTGTAAAGCGTTGACAGTGTGGCTGTCAACTCATCTCGATGGTACAATTTATTTGTGGAAAAGTTGGTTTCATGCTTAGTGGCGTGGTATTTGATAAGATCAATAATTTCATCGTATAAGTTGAGGTCAACACCACAGTGGGATAAAAGAATAGTATTCTACAGATGGATGCAAAACTTGACACCAGGAGGAAGATTAATGTTGTGTTTGAATAATTCTTGGTCATTCAAACCAGTACTTGGTTCATGTAGTTCTTTGTCAGTATGGCAATCGTCAAAGCAAAAGTCTGGATCAGTATGAGGATCGACACCCGACAGTTCCAAGGATTGTTCGCATTCAACGGTGGATGAAATATCTGAAACCATAGACACCAATGAGGGATAGGATAGGCGATTGATATTGCATTGATTGCCTGAGGTGTGAGGCCATTTCATCAATTGAAGAATATGATTGGCGCGTTGTGCAATTGTCGGATTCGTGATTCGTTTCCGTCCAATTGCAGTAGACAAAGGTTGAAATTGAGTTCTGCAGTTGTTCAGGTGAAGAGTCATTGCACGTTGAGAACTGTAGTTGTCCATGCCGCATTTTGGGCATGGTTGGGATGTATTGGATGCAGCATCGGCCATGGTTGGAGAAGTATGGTAGAGCTATGAACATTCCATTTTCATGTGAGTTGGATATATTAGCATGGACATGACAGGCGCCAAATAATCATGCTTTGGCGCCGAACAAGTGATGAAATGAGAAATGAGAAGGTGGAACAAATGTACAAGATTCAACAGAGGTAGCCGCTACAGCACATGTTAGTACAAAGTAATACATATGTAGGATGGAATTAGTAACAAATAATGGTGGCCCACTGCTGATGAATTCAAAACTTCTGACAATTTAAATTCAAAATAAGGTGACAACAGAACAATTCAAATGTGGTGACAACGACAATCTAAGGCACAATGAGGAGTCACAGATTGCATGAAAAGGGCTTTATCATTCCATTACATTCATCATAATGAGCACAATGGGTGATGAGAAGGATGAATTGATAGGGTCTCTTCGGGAGGAGGTGCAGTTGCTGCAGTGCGCATGATGTGTGGAAGGAGGAGATCGTCAAGGCATGGACGTGTGACACCAACAAAGAGAAGAAGAAGGAATTTCAGCATGTCGCCGTTAGCAAGTACCATGTCAAAAGGGGGACTCGTATTGATTTGTATTGTGATGGATGGACAAGTGATGGCCAAGTGTATTTCGGAACAATTTGCAAAGAGATTTCGGATATGGTAAAGAACAGCGAACTTTGGTCAACTTTGAAGTTGCATTGGTCATCCTATGTCAAGAAGTACCACAACTACAGTTACATTCGTGAGATGGAAAAAGCAGCGAATCATGATGACAATGTGAGCATCTCAGACAAGGAGAACAACGATAACGACTGTGTTGTATCATAACCTGGTGAAGACGATGATGCTGGTATGTTCTTGGTGATACGAGTGAGTCCGAACAGGAGGAAGATGATAATGAGTAGGGACGATCAAAGCGGCCAAGAATGTACCCAGTTTGAAGAAGAGATGATAATTTCTTTCGTAAAACATTGTAGATAATGATTCGACTAAGATTGATGTTACATCTGGAATATGGCTTACCAAATAGCGATGTATGATTTTTGATTGCAGGGACGATAGGTTGATGAAATTATGGGACATACATAGGCGAATGTGATGACACATGATAATATGGATGTCGTCCATAAATGTTGTCAAAAACGGACATAAATGACCGAAACGGTCACAACAAAAGAGTCATTTTGACTATATATGTTGTCAGAACCAACCATTAATGGCCGAAACAACACCTATTCTCACATCACTCACATCGGCTTGTTGTGTCGATAACATCAACTATGACAAGTATGAAGTTCAACCATAACAAGTTGAACATGATCTAACCAAAGTGGCATACCAATTCGTCCCCAAATGTCCCATTGATCGACCATGGGACAACCTCTGATGTTGTTATAAATACAAACAAACTGTTAGTCATAGAGTCAATACCACTGTAGATTTCTTGTTACAATAAAGTTTCTATTTGAAGCAGATTGCAACCATTAGTGAAAAAGCACAATGTTAATTGTATAATTTAATGTAGGAGCAGTACTAGGAGGGCCTCCTACTGCTCCTAGTACTGCTTCTCCCACTCATGGTACCACTGCTTCTCCCACTCCTATCCAACTCCTGCTCCTCCAGTGCTCCTCCAGTGCTCCTCCAGTGCTCCTCATCACGCTGCTCCTCCTGCTCCTCTAGCTCCTTGAGCTCCTCCTCACCTGCTCCTCTGATGTTTTTATGACTGCTCCTCCTGCTGTTTGTCATATTCTTCCTGGTGCTCCTCCTTCTTGTTGTACTCCTACTGATACTCCTACTGCCTACTGCTGCTCCTACTGCCTACTGCTGCTCCTACTACTGTTACTCCTACTCCTACTCCTACTCCTACTCCTACTCCTACTCCTACTCCTACTCCTACTGATACTCTTACTGATACTCCTGATGCTCATAGTAATGCAGCTCCTACTACTGCTAAAGAAATGTCAGCATCCATCATAATCAGACCTCATCCGTGATCCTACCAAACAGAAAACAGATGATGCTTCTCTTCCCCCCCTGCCTCCCCAGCCACAGCCACAGCATCATTAGCATCCTTGCAGTTTTAGCTCCACCACCCCAAGAAGAAAGCAGTATGCTGTAGGTAGTGGAGCATGATCAACAAAGATCAATGATCCTCATTGTCATACTACTAGTAGCACCCTCAGTAGTAGTACCACCACTCGCTCATCATCCAATAACTCAGCAGGACGAAGAGGATACTAACAGAATGATAAGGAGCATCATATTAGTGGTTGAGACTTGAGACTTGAGACTTCTTAACATCATCTGCTTATGCTGGTGTGCTACACAACCGCCAGGAGGCTCATTCTCCAGCTCCAGCATCAGCAACAGCCTCACTTTGTCAACCTCCTCAATTCCTCATCCACAGTTCTCCTCCTCCGCTTCCTTCATCCCACTTTCTTCCTCTCCTCTCGTCATTCTTGTTCTGATGCTCCTCATCCTCTCCTCATCAAAGCACCAGCAGCACCAGCAGCACCAGCAGCACCAGCAGCACCAGCACCAGCAGCACCAGCAGCACCAGCAGCACCAGCACCAGCAGCGCATCCTCCTCCTCCTCCTCCTCCTTCTCCTCCTCCTAATGACTGAGGATGCTGATGCTGCTGCTGATGCATGAATGATAAAAAATGCTGATGGTGCATGCTGCTTCTGAGAGGAGTAGTAGGAGTAGATATTCTTGGTATCTAGTACTAGATATTATCATTTGAGATGCTGATCTGCCACCTCTTCCATGACCCATAGAAAAATCCAAAGTGCCTGGTGATGCCTGCTGCTTATGCTCATGCTGCTGCTCCACTGTTCCTCTGCTACTCCTCTGCTCCTGCTCCTACTGTTCCTAGTACTGCTGCTCCTACTGCAATTCCTCTACTACTACCTCTAATAGCAGTACTCTCACTGATTGTCCTCCTGATCCTCTACTGCTCCTACTACCACTTGTCCTCTCACTGCTCCTGCTCCTACCATTGCTCCTACTCCTCCTTTTGCTCCTCGTCCTCCTTGTGCTCCTCCTCCTTGTGCTCCTCCTCCTGCTCCTCCTGCTCCTCCTGCTCCTCCTGCTCCTCCTCCTGCTCCTCCTGCTCCTCCTGCTCCTCCTGCTCCTGCTCCTGCTCCTCCTTCCTCCTCCTCCTCCTCCTCCTCCTCCTCCTCCTCCTCCTCCTCCTCCTCCTGCTGCTGTTCCTATTGCCTATGATTGCTCCCCCTGGCTCCTGCCCCTCCTCCCTGCTTCTCTACTGCTGCTCCTACATCATTCCTACCACTGCTCCACCACACTGCTCCACCTGCAGCTCCTATCTCCTATCATTGCTCCTACCACCTAGTACTACTACCACTGCTATTCCTCTGCTGCTCCCGGCCTGCTCCTCCTCCTACTGCTCCTCCATCTCCTCCATCTCCTCCTACTGCTCCTACTGCTCCTATTCCTCTTCATCTCCTGCTCCTGCTCCCACTCCTGCTCCTCCTCTAGTAGTACTGCTCCTGCTCCTACAGCTCCTGCAGCTCTTGCAGCTTGTCCTTGTCCTACTCCTAGTACTGCTATGATGCTCCCCCCCTGCTTCTGCCCCCCTGGCCTCTGCTGCTCCTACTAGTACTACTCCTACTCCTACTGCTGATACTAGTGAACTCCTGCTACTACTACCGGTACTACTACTGCTGTTCCTACAAATATTCCTCCGCTGTTCCTCTGCTGCTGCTCATTCTTCTCATATGACTAGTACTACACTTATGGATTGGTGATTCAACTTCTACTGCTCCTTGCTCCTCTCCTCCTTCTGCTCCAACTTTTATTTCTCTGCTGTTCTCCTGCGCCTAGTAGTATTGTCATCCTCTATTGCTCCTACTGATCCTACATCCTCCTGCTCTTCCTCTGGTGCTCCTCCTGCTTCTACTTTAATCCTCTGCTGTTCATAATGCTGTAATGCTCCTATAGTGCCCTCCTGCTCCTCCTGCTTCTTCTCTACAAATCATTCAGCATGGCGGTGAGAGTATGAGTGAGACAAAGATGGAGGGTTAGGATCATACTATGCATTGTGCTGATCATGATTAGTTGTTGAAGGAGGAGCAAGAGGGGGACGATGGTTGTTCTACTATTAGTATTCCTCTCATCCTCCTCTCCTTCTTTTCCATGACTGAGGAGGATGCTGATGCTGCTGCCCTGCTGCTGCTTCTTGCTGCCCTCCTGCTGCTGATATGAATATGATAAAAATGCTGATCATGCTGATACTAGAGTAGAAATAGGTACTAGAGGAGTAGGTAGATTTACTCTATTATTCTAAAATATGTACGAGATGCTGGAAGAACTTGATGCAGATGCGAGGAGTACCATACCTCCTTGACACAGATTGACACCATACGTTTGTGAAAGACCCAAAGTGAAAAGTAACAGAAACCCAGTAACAGAAAGCGGAAAAATCTGCCCGACGGACATCGTTTCTCTCAAAGATCTCTTACCAATTCCTACGTATGAATCTGCTTTGAAGATCTTTTATCCCTGCTTTCGTCGTCATCGTCATCGTCATCGTCGTCGTCGTCGTCGTCGTCGTCGTCGTCGTCAATCAAAACACCTCGTCGTCGTTCTGCAACAGGCAACAGCATGCAGTAGATGTCCTGAGCAATATCTATCGTAATCATTTCAGTGGTATCAATATCCATCATCGTATCTTAACAATCGCATCATCCATCATGTCCGAAAAATTCGACGTCGACGCCCCTACGCTCAATCGCTATGTCATGCAGAACACGAAGGATCCAGAACTTGTGCTGCTTCTGAACTCCCTCGCCACTTCCTTCAAACTCATCGCATCCGCCGTCGGACGAGCGGGTGTGGCTCAGCTGTATGGTCTCGCTGGGGAGGTGAACTCCACTGGTGATGACCAGAAAAAGCTTGACGTTATGTCCAACGACATGATGATAAATGCATTGGTCAACAGCGGCGTATGCAGCGTACTTGTTTCTGAAGAAAATGAAGATCCTATTATTGTTCCCGCCGACAGGGCCGGAAAGTACTGCGTGGCATTCGATCCTCTCGATGGCTCATCCAACATCGATTGCAATGTATCTGTTGGAACCATTTTCTCAGTGTATGAAAAGCAGGATGGATCTGTGAATGACCTCCTCCGTTCAGGTGCCGACTGCATTTGCGCTGGATATTGCGCCTACTCCTCAGCTGTCGAGCTCGTCTTCACCTTCAATGGTGGCACTGTGGAGGGTTTCTGCCTTGATCCTACAATTGGCGAGTTTGTTCACACTCGAATCAACATGAAATTCCCTGCCGATGGAGGCAAGAAAATTTACTCCTGCAATGAGGGTAATTTCATCCACTGGGACCAACCCATCAAAGATGCAGTTGAAGCCTTCAAGAGTGGTATTGGTGGGGAGCCATACAGTGCTCGTTATGTAGGCTCCATGGTTGCAGATATCCATAGAACTCTTCTTTATGGTGGTATTTACATCTACCCCGCAGACAAGAAATCGCCGAAGGGAAAGCTCCGTTGTCTATACGAGGGTATTCCAATGGCACTTATTATCGAACAAGCTGGAGGAATTGCATCAACTGGGTACTTCGAGGGAAAGATTGGTCGTGTCGCTGAACTTGTTCCTACTGGAATTCACTGCAAGTGTCCCATTATCATGGGCGGACCCAGGGATGTCGGAGTTGTTTACGATTGCTACAAGAAGGCTGGAATCGAAACGCCTTCGCTTTAAGCTATTATGATCAAGTACCTTCACCTATCGAATGAAGGAAGAGATGTAGGATGTCGGATAAAATTTTTGTACTTATTTGCTGTTACGAGGAGAGATAGAACGAAATCTGAACACGAATTGGATCGCCTTCGCAGGTGGTGTGTAGTAGATAAAATTTAGAACCTCTAGAGATGACGACCTCAATATGTTCATTCAGTAATATGAGTGTTCTCCTAGAGGATTACTAGCAACTACTCCTAACAAAGTGCACTGACAAAGAGTCCCCTCAGTGTTTGTATCTGTTTGTATTGATCATGAAGCAAGAGGTGAGATGGAGAGAGTGAGAGAAGAGAGAAGGACAGAGCAGGAGAAGGACGGACTGATGTGCTCTGTCCGTCTGATACTGATAGACGGACGGATATATAAGTGCGGAGAGTGGATGTGTTTGAGAAAGATGTCTGCAAGGTGTACGTCATCATCGGGTGTGAGTTTTGTGTGGGCGGAGATGGTGCACGGTGCATGTTGATGATGAATTCATATCCACCCCTCTATTATTATCATATCTTCAACAATAATATTCAATTAACCCCCGACGACGACGATAAAGCGGAACACAATGAAGTTTGGAATCGCCTTGTTCGCCACCTTCGGCCTAGTCAGTGGGGCTGATGCATTTAGTTCCGCAGTCAAACAATCTGCCCGTGTTGCCAGTGTTTCCCTTCAGGAGAAAATAGCGGACGAGCTCGCCATCCCATGTGAAGAGGAATGCGCCCTTGAAAGCTTCCCCAATTTGCCGCCAAGCGTGCATCCTGGAGTTGTGACAGGTCAAGCGATGGTTGATCTGCTCAACCATGCTAAAGAGAACGGTAAGTCAACTGGTCGGCAAGTCGGGATATGGCGATGGCGTCGTCGATTATGTTGTGTACACCATCATTCCTCACATTTCCCCATTATTATTTATACTCGTGCCAATAGGATACGCTATCCCCGCAGTAAACTGCGTGTCGTCATCTGGAATAAATGCATGTCTCGAGGCTGCACGCAAAAACGACGCCCCCATCATCATTCAGTTTTCATCCGGTGGATCCCAGGTGAGTATCTAAGGGATTGTTCACACACACCAAACTCGCTGCAGAGCTAAAATTTCTAATCTCTCTGCTATCCAGTTCTACGGTGGGAAAGCTCTTGACAACAAAAACTACGCTGCTGCAATTGCTGGTGCCGTGTCGGGAGCATTCCATGTCCGAACGATGGCCGAGCAATACGGTATTCCTGTGATCCTCCACACTGATCACTGCGCTAAGAAACTCCTACCATGGGTGGATGGGCTTCTTGCCGCATCTGAGCGCTACCACGCGAAGCATGGAGAGCCTCTTTTTTCGTCACACATGATTGATTTGTCTGAGGAACCTATCGAGGAGAACATTGAGATTTGCAAGGAGTACCTCACTCGGTTTGCTAAGATTGGCATGTTACTCGAGATGGAGCTTGGTATCACTGGTGGCGAGGAGGATGGAGTTAACAACGAAGATGTTGCTCTTGATGACCTCTATTCAAAGCCGGAAGAAATTTTCCAAGTATATGACGCGCTTACTCCAATTTCGGATATGTTCACTGTTGCTGCCGCTTTCGGTAATGTGCATGGAGTTTACAGCCCGGGTAATGTTAAGCTTGAGCCCAAGATTTTGACCCGGGCACAAGCTTACATCAGCGAAAAGCTTGGGGACAAATCGCCTGCTGATAAAAAGCCTGTCAAATTTGTTTTCCATGGTGGTAGCGGATCGGATGTCAGTGACATTCAGGAGGCAATCAGCTACGGAGTTATCAAGATGAACATTGATACCGATACTCAATGGAGTTACTGGGAAGGTATCAAGAACTTTGAGGAAAAATACCATGACTACTTGCAAGGCCAAATCGGTAACCCCGAAGGTCCTGAGAAGCCAAACAAGAAGTACTACGATGTAAGTTCGACCAATTTAGTTATGTCGACGATGCTGTGTGATTTGCTTTTCTGACATCATCTGCTTCTTTATGCTCTTTGCAGCCACGTGAATGCATGCGTGCAGCTGAAGTGAACACGGTGAAACGCCTAGACAAATGTTTTGCTGATTTGAAGTGTGTGAATGTCCTTGGCCTTGGATCGGCGAAAGAGGCTGAAAATGTTCTTGGGCCACGACGTGGAGGGCTTCCAGTGTAGTTCAATAAGAAATGCACAACTATCCATTTGGGGCAACATTTTGAATCTCAACAATGACGCATCATGCATGGGCTGTTAGGGGTAGGCAATCAAATAACCATCTTCGATAGCAAGTGAATATCATGAAGTAGCGGAGATAAGTATTGAGAATGGATACAAAAACCACACGTTATGATGTGGATCCGATCGGACTGAAGACTGTCATTAAGTCATTAAGTTACTTACTATCGACTGTAGAAAACTGATCACTAGAAATCTTCGAGAGACGAACGCAATTACATGATACCATCTTCACCTCATTGCTCATTGCAAAGCCAACGAAGCTGGAGCTCGGATTGAGTCTCCTTCATTTAACCCCGGTAACTTGGTTATAAGTTTGGCTACACCCTCAGCATATTTCTTTCGTTCCATATCATCACAAGGAAATGAAGAAGAATCACGTGGGCATATGCTGGCTCTCAATATTATGTCATCTGTGTTTACTGCTCCCTCCCAAGCCTCGCGAACTCCAGGCCTGCTGGATAACAAATTTTCTTCGTACATCTGAAACGAAAATGGGAATCGAATTGATGATACTGGCAACTTTGCCCCAGCGAGTATAGGACCACCTGGCTGAGATGCAGACACGGCCGTCAGAATTAGAACGTCATTGAAATAATCTACTTGTTGCGTTACTTCGTTCCCAGCTGGTACTTTGGCTGATGCTGATGGATCCTTTGGTGCAAATTCAGGATAATATACTAGCCCTTGTAATATTGGATCCCTAATAGCTTTGCGGAGAATATCACGCTGATCATATTGAATTCTGCCTGTGAGCGTTATTTGTGGCTTAGTATCGGTGGCGGGCTTCAAGCCTAGGTCAGCGACAGAGCTGGACGGAGATGTCGACAAAGCCGATGTCGCTCCCGACCAAGCGCCAGCGCCCGACACCGGGTAAGTTTGTTGAATTGAAGCCATCGAAGGAGAAGGATACAATATTATAGCGGAGGCAACGAACGACATAACGTTGCACCATAGGAGTGCACCATCACAGCGGCATTGGACACCATCTAGAAATTTGTTGCTTCGGTGCCCGCCGAGAGGTAGAAGCAGGAGATCCGATGGTTTCCCGCGACACTCTCGAGATCTAACTGCAAAAGCTGACGTGAATGAACATAGATTAATCGACGCGAGGATAATCGTCAACGTTAATGGAAGGATGAGGTGCTGATACCGATATACGATCATGGTTCATGGTCATGATCATGATGTCGAGGTTGAGTGTTGAGTGTTGAGTGGCTGCGCTCGCTGTAAATTGCTGTATCGTACTCCTCTAGAGTATCTATCTTCCCTCGCTCTTGCTTTTTGTGATGGCTGGTCTTCCCGCCATTTTCGCGCTAAGATAGTATTATTGGCAATTGCTCCAGAGTTGGACGAATGAAGGGACCACGAGCTGAGGCGGGCGGTCGGCGTTGATTTTAGTTACCGAACCTCAACGTAGCACAGTCAGACACATGGCATGTTTTGAAGGGGGTCAGGATAAAGTGCATAATACTACGGGACAATAATTGCGGAGGCGATGAGACATCATACTAAGTTTACAAACTATTATCCGTTTAAGCACTACTTAAATTCTAGTCTTCATCGAGCTCTTCAGTTTCAGATGATCAACTTGTAACTGAAACAAGTGCTCGGCATATTCATACAACTTCAAATCGAACCAATTCTTGGCCATGACCATCTTCCAACCCTCGCTGCCCTCCTCCAAAGCTGGGTTGGCCTTATATGCTAATTCATGAAATATGTTATCAGAGCATTGATCCAAAGCTTCCGATCCGCGAGTGTCCGTGGCATTTCGCCAGCCGAAGACACGCAAGAACATCTCCGCCGTGGTCGGCATATCGCGAGCCAATCCAACAACAAACTTCCGTCTCAAAAACTCCCGTGCAATATCCAAATGTTCAACTCGCAAATCCCCATGGTACCTTCCCGAAAGATATCTTGTCATATGATTATTCTCCAGGCGATTCTCACCGGATCGAATATATTGTTGTAATGGTATACCTGCCACCGCAGGATCGGATGCTATATCCGCGTAATATTTAGACATGGCTCGGTCAAATGGATGACGAAAGACGGCAAACATAATGACACGATTGTCACTGTCAAAGATGTTGAGTATGCTATGAATATCTTCTGATATGATGACATCTGGGATACCACTATTGATTCGATGGCGAATTTGAACTTGAGATATCTCATTCAACAAACATATCATATGTCAACAAATATTCACTCACGATGATGCCAACTTCAACTCTTTTGCACGCGACAGCCCTTCCGGGGTTGTCAAGTCTACATTGACAAACTTTCTACCTTCTCGCTCCTGGACTAGCAGGAACTGATTGAAGAGAATGGCAACATCCGGCAACCCACGTAGCGATTTATTTAGTGTTCAATAAGAAAGAGAAGACACCAAGCAACAATAACGAGGAGAAATCTCACCGGTTGCGTACTATCCTTGCCAAAGCCACTTGCCTCAACAAGATGTAAACAGTTCGCCATGATTGCTCGAATGACATTCCCTCTACTTCTTGGAGTGAACCAAAAAAATGGTGTGTCTACTCGACCCGGTGGACGCGGCTTACTAACATCCGCGGTATGATTTTCCAACGTGGCACTGAATTGGATATCCTTCGCTCGCATATTTGGTATGCCTATTTGATTATCCCACCATTCAGGATAGACCAATTCTCCCGATACTATTTCTTGCACATTGGGATCGGTAAGGTTGGCGGTTCCATACATGTGCGTAACTTTAAGCTCGTACGCCATGTTCGCCAAAGCTAACCCAAACTTTCCCTCGCCATAGAAGATTGCAAACATCAATGAAAGACCAAAGCATAGCACAACCACAATAAATCGTAGAAAGGAATCATTCCGACGTAGAATTTTACGCGATGTCAAAATTCGACGGGATGCATCGAGACGCGATTCCATGTTGTTGCGTTCAGATGATATCGGCAATTGAGACGAATGACGCATTGAGGCAGAGAGCAAATGCGATGCCCAGGGTGGAGGTGTAATGAAATTCGACCTGCGTCCAGAGCTGCTGCTGCCCGATACCTCGCCAACGGGTGCTGATGAATTAAAGGAACGATTATATCCGGTAACTTGTGCCGATCGTCTTGGAAATGAAGTGTAGTTGTCATTTTCGGATGCTTCAATGAAATCACGATTGCTACCATTATTTGTGCCGAATGACTCAACTTGCTCAAATTGCTGTGTCTGGAAGGAGGACCTATCAATCACTCTTCCCCCCCGAGTACTGCTGGTCATTACTGTATCATCCAGGCTTGGACGCCTTTCTGACGATAACATAGACCCACTCTGAGCGACGTAAGATCCCCATGCCTTCTTCGTCGAACTAAAATTATCTAAATAATTGGTGCTCGCCATAATATTTTCCTGCTGTTGCTCCGGCATCGGTGGGGGCAGTTCTCCATCCACCATGCGAGAATGATGTCGTACCGACTGCGCCAACGCCGACGCGAGGGATGGAGTATCGGTCGGAACAGTGAATACGCTGACCATTCCATTAGCTGAACTTATAGATAGTCTACGAATTTCTGAGGTCGACGCGGGCGCTGCAGTATTGCCGCTGCCGCTGGCGGCGCCATCCCCTCGCGGTGCTATCATGGTGGTGTCGGCGTCGGCCTTGTTGTCAGAGCCGTAGCTGGGAGCAGCGAATCGAACGAATCGAGACTTCATTGAAATGAAGTGCGCAAGGCGTCGGATTCAGTGTCTACGGTGCGGCTTGTATTTATGAGTTTATCGCCTGCCATCCAGTGCCAGTGCCGGCCGTCATTCAATGGCAATGGCAATGGCTGCAGACATGGCTGCCATGGTCATGGTCCCATCGTCGCTCTGTTCCGGTTGGTTCCGGTTCCCCGGTCCGGAACGAGAGCCACAATGACTCTACCCGGCGGAGGAGTCATTTCGAGTCATTTCCGAAGTGGATAGAAACGGCCAACTTGAAGCCAAATCTATCCAAAACGATAAGATCCAAAAGATTGGATACTAGTGACTGAGTAAGTCGCGAGCCTCGTCGGCGCGTCGGCCTGCGGCGGCAGCCGGCGGCCTGCGGCGGCATTGTTCACCATGGCCACATACTGCCATAGTAGCCTCCCATTGCATGATGTTGTTGTCCATGTTGGATAATACTATCACCCACCAGAGCGGCATCCTTGACGGCATCGACGGAGGGGAATACCAATCTCTCTCCTCCACTTCATCGGACAGTTCAAGAGAAGGTGGTATTTACTCGAATCTATTTTTACCTCTTGCGCGATCATTGTCATTCAAAACAGACCAACAACTACACGGTGCAGCAGTAATCCGGAACGACTCTCTCTCTGCCTCTGCGAGAACGGCTGTTACATCAAATATTCATTTTCAGGATAGTTTGGCACGAGTTTGCATATCACCTCCTAACTGCATTGATGCCGACGATGACATACATAATATGCGATCGATATTTGGGCTGAACACGCAGAAAAAATACAACTTACGACGGGGGGAAATAATACAGTCGAAACCAAAGTCACAATACAATAAAACGCAGCAGACTTTGACATCATCATCTTCGGATATGAGTGCAAAATCTATTTTTGAGACTTCATCAGAGGAAAAAATCAACATCGAACTGCGAATCACAGCCGACGAAACAATATCCTCTACCTTACTTTACACTCCGGGAACCCACCATGGTTCAAGCTCACCACCACTCATGCTGACTGTGGGATATCAAAAAGAGATATTTATGTCACCATTAACTCCTGCACATTCTTCTCACACCAGGGGAAGAAAAAACCACACGCACTCGAAAAAAATTCGAATTGATAATTCTGACGACGAAAGCTGTTCATCGGTAGATGCAAAAGATTATGCCGTTCAATTCAATCCATTGGTCCCTGCACATTACAACAATAATGACGATACGCATAATGGCTCCTGCACTTCATCGAACGATATCAATACATTTCATCGGAACCCATCACAAAATATCCACCAACAGCACCAGCACCATCAACATCATCATCATTCACAAGCATTCCTGCTCAGCCTTGCATTCTTCTTCCTCTGGTCACCACAGAATTTACTCGCGCCCAATCTCACCCAGGCTGCACATGACTTTGGATATGATGAGGAGAATACGCACGCGCGTGACTTTTACCTTGGATCGAATTTAGCTCTCGCGGGTTCTGTGTTGAGCCTACCCATCTCGGCATTCATTGGGTTTGCATCCGATGTCGTACCAAGCAGGATGGTTTTAATGTCAGCCACAACCCTAGTTGGAGGGATGGCAGCAATTGGAACGGGAATGGCCACGACATATCCTCAGCTGATACTTTGTAGATTCGTTGGAGGATCGTGCATGAGTGGGTCAGTACCAGTTGTTTTTTCACTCTTAAGCGATTGGTTCGATGACAAGGATAGAAATTCGGCTAGCTCGGGATTTACGGCAATGATGGGATCAGGCATAATACTCGGGCAGGTGTATGCCGGTTGTACTGGACCAAGTGCTGGATGGAGACATCCCTTTTACGCTTCTGGCATATTGACAATGATTCTAGCAGTTCTAGTCATCGTATGCGTTCGCGAACCAGTGCGAGGAGGGAAAGAGAAGGCTCTCCGGGAAATGCTAGCGTGCGGAGGAAAGTATGAAAGGAAATTGACATGGTCTCAATTCGTCTCCAGTATAACGAATCATCGATCGAACCGCATACTGATGATTCAAGGATTCTTCTCTAATATTCCATGGGGTGTAATGTTCGTGTTCCTGAACGACTTCTTATCGCAAGAGAGGGGCCTCAGTGTTCCCGATGCAACGTTCATCGTGGCAGTATTTGGTGTGGGTTGCGCTCATGGAGGAATCCTTGGAGGTACAAAAACAAGTACTCTGCAATTTTTATGCTGTTTCATTCCTTCCGTCTGACACTTACTTTGATGCAATACCCAGGTTTTCTCGGCAGTTTAGCTAGCAGCGCCAATCAACGGTACTTGCCACTTTTCATGGCCCTGACAACATTGATGGGCATTCTTCCTTTCCTCGCTTTATTAGACGATTGGAGGTATAACAACGCCGGTTTGATTCCTTGTTTTTATGCATTTGCTGGTGGTTGTTTGGCTAGTATGCCATCAGTGAACATCCGGCCATGTTTAATAAATGGTAAGCTGTTGATACGGATACTTTTGATGAAGAAATATGCTATCTAGCTAATAATCAATTCCACAGTTAATCCACCTGAGTTACGAGGAGCTGCCTTGACGACAGCCAACCTAATCGTGTCAGCTGCTCGTGGGGCAGGGCCTTCCCTTTTAACAACACTTTTGATGGGCGTTTTTGGCCTTGATCGAGCGCGTGGCTTAAATTTCATGGTAAGAATAGTTGTTGAAGCATAATCGCAGAATCTACTTCCCGAAGCCAGTAATGACTCAACTCCTTTTCGTGGCTCTTAGATTATAACATTTTGGAGCGTTGTCGCAATTCAATTGGCTCTCCTTGCCCAGACACTTCCTTCTGACCAAGTGCGAATGGAAAGAGAGCTTGCGGACTATGCGATGTCATCGATGGATGCTAAATACGGCAGCATCACAGGCGACGAAAGCACTCGCGAGGATATAGAGGAAGTCGCTTCGTTCGATGGCGATAGTAGTATGTTCAGTATCGAGAATCAAGCATCGTCTTTTGATGCCAGTGCGGCAAGACAAAGTTTGCAGTTCATTGGTGAGGCGTTGAATGAGATTGGTGACGGCTTAGCATGTGCAGCCAATGTTTTGCGTAAAAAATGTAGCAATGCCACGTGCTTAAGCAAGGAGAGACGAATATGAACAAAAAATTGCAGAAGCTATGTATTCCGATATCGGGTGCGAGGGCAGAACGTAGGCGTCAATGCAATTGGTTGAAGATGTGATATAATTTAGGTAATTTTGCATAATTGGACGGGTCACGTGTAGGAAAACGATTGACGTCAATTTCTAGGATCACAGCAAAAGATCAGAGAACGCATCCCCTTCACCCAGCTCCAGTGGCAATAACTCGCTCAAGTCCAATATATTATCGTTGTTCTTTGACGCTTGATCATGTATGAACTTTTCCTCTTGGGCTTCGGCTTCATCAAGAAGGCTATCACTTCTATGTATGTCTCCGTGGTCGGTGGAGAGACTATGATTATCCACAAAATCAAAGCTCAGCACGTTCTGGAGAAGATCATTCGCCGGTGTGTATTGGAAACCTATTTTACCAGGAGACCCCATCAACGTGCATATTCGCATCGCCTCATCGTGTGTCATACTACCTTGCTCTGCGGGAGGAGAACAGCTCCTGCAACCAAGAGGTGTTCCTTCATGTATAACGCTGCGATTGAGGTTCCTATTCAATACTACTCCTCCATCAGCTGGACGTTCCAACGTAGGTCCACCGTAGTGTTTTCTTTCACTGTTCTTCATTTGCATTGCCGGCTGCCTGCACTTGTTGTTCATCTGTATAGGTGGTGCATGATGATAAACATATGGATGAGGCTGATGATGTTGCTGGGATTGTTGCATATGTTGCTGGTGGTGATGATACATGGGCATCCAGTGAGGAATATGGCCATGTGAATGAGGATGAGACTGGGGTTGCGACTGCGGCACAGAACGCGGCATCGGCGGTGGCATCGGCGGCGGAGGACCATAGTGGTAAAAGGAAGCAGGAGTGCTAGGGACGTGAGGGCTGTAGGTATTCGTATTTTGCCCTGAATGAGGAGGTGTGACGATGGGGGCATGAAGCGATAGGATTCGATCAGGTGTCGTGGGATTACCTTTTCCTTTTCGAAGCCTTGGTGGACTATCGCATTCAACTTTTGGGGATGGCTTCTTTTTCTGCTCCTTCGCACTCTCTATGGCAGCCCGTTCTTTTTTCAACATGATGATCTTCTGAGAGGCATTGTAGCGAGTTATTGCCTCCTTGTAACGTTTTCGGCCTATGTCCGACACGCGCGTGCAGTATTCCTTGGTCTCCGCATCAATCGTTGCCCAATTTTTGGAGATAATTTCAGTGAGGTCCTTGAAAGAGATCTAGTATCGATAGAAAATGAGTAAGGTTTGCAATGTGGCTTTATTCGAGACAAATCACTCCTGTGAAATATGGTTCGCAATACACTAACCTTGCCGTGCGTCTTTCGGTGCTTACGCTTCTCCTTAAGATTTGGTTCGTACCACTTTGGCAAAAGCACTACGTTCTTGTACCGTGAAGGAATGGGTATATCTTCTTCTGGCCTCTTGCCTCCCAGTTCAGCGACCATGCTCTCCTTTTCGATTGCCATTTCCTTGACCGACGATGGCTCACCCCCTTGGACAACCAGTTCACGCTCCAACAAGTAAAACAGATTGTACGGAGTATATGGCCTCCGCGGCTTGATTCGATCGGTTGCATCAGCATTATCCAATGCCCAGCCACGGCCGGTTCCAGTGCTACTGATCGGTGCGGCGTCAGGATTAGCCATCATTGTAAAGAGATTTTGTTGGGCGGAGAGAGTCGATATGATACATTATATCATTTTGATTATTTATGTCGTCATTGCTAGCACAGGAAATCCATTGCGAAGCCATATTCGCGAGGGGCACATCTCTCTTTTCTTGACCATGGCATGCAATTTGCCATGAAATAGAGAAGCTCATCGTCCGCCATTGTGATGTGAATTAGGGGCTATTGTGGGTCGACTTCCTCCCATAGTGCATTGCCAATTTTGTCGGTCGTACCACTCACGGAACCGGTAGGAAGTTTAATTCAAAAGAATGTATTTTGGAATCAGTACGATCATAAAATGTACCAGCTCCACCGTATGTATATTTCCCCCGCAATTTTCTAACCTGAGTAATCCAAAATGAGAAGATGCCACGTGGCAGACAGTCTCAAATCAGTCTGTCCGGCGACTCCGCCACCCGGGTCGTAACTGACGACAAAAAGGACACCATCATCATAGCATTATTAGGTTAGGTTCTACATTAAAGATGTGTGGGTCCCTAAAGAATCCATGGCGGTGTATCCCGATGAACTGTTGTTCCTT
>JALLBK010000372.1:0-13860 GCA_036940085.1 Discostella pseudostelligera | reverse complement strand
CGACGCGGCGCACGACGATGACGAAGATATGGAGAGTGTAGAAACGGATGGCAGTTATTCATACACTACAGGAACGAGGAGCTCCGGTGGTATATCAATTTACTCCAGAGAGGAGAGCAGTACCGAATATTCCTCGAAGGTTACAGATATTGATTAGCAGCAACACCGCTCAACTCGATTGGGTCAAGACGGAAGAACAAGAAGAGTTGAACGAGGCTGTCATATTTCATGCTCATAAACATATACTAATGTATTTTACTAAAACCCTTGGCTTTCCTCAGCTCCCTCTCAACAATAGTGTACACCTCCATGCTTGCGCCATTGGCTATGAAACTTCGCAGCATTCCTAGAGACAATCCTCGATACATGTCACCTTTTTGGATAGCGTCTCGTAACAACCAAGCCAAACTGCGACCATCGTACTTTCCACTCTGTCGTCTTGTTTTTATTACATCCAATGGCCAAATAGTAAGCCACGCCAAATTTGCGCATATCCCTGCCTTAATGAATGGTGTCACTCTCATACCACGATTCTCTTCTACCTGTTGCTTAAAAATATCCATGTAGATGACAAAACCGGCGAATAACCCCGAATTCCGAACGATGGTGGCCCCAAACCCCTGGAGTAAATTGTCGAAGCTCCATCCAGATACAATCTGTCTACGCACTTTTACCGTCTCAAATGGACCCTCGACTAAACCTCGTCCTATTCCGCCCGCCCAACCTGCTGCCACGACATGGGGGTTAATACACCCAAGCCAATAATTCTTTGGATCTATCCTACCAAATTGGTTTTCGAGAGTCGGAACGACGCTATTGTACACGCCGAATTGAGCCGAGCGCATTAAACCGCCTCCTAATAATAATGGCATTCCACCACGGTAGAAACCGCGTATTCCGGCGGTGGAGTAGAGATTTGTGATGGTTTGAAAGAAGGAGGAGGAGGAACTTCCGCCGGCGACAGCGGCAGCAGCGGAGGACGTAGCGGCGGGTACTTGCTTCAACGTCTTCAACGTGTCCAGAGGCTGACCCACTAAGACTGTCGTGCCTCCGTAGGCAAAGCCGGCTATGAATGCTTCTTTGCTAATCATATTCTTGTTTGTTTGGTGATGCTGCTCCAAGAGTCCTCCCTACGATACCGCTTCCGTCGGAATTCATGGTATTAGTATGCCGAATGTCGAATGAATGGCGATAATGGCGGGAAGAGAAGAGTGGCGATAATGAGGCGATTTTTGTGTGGAAATGGCGGGAACAGATTCCTCCATCCATCCTCCATCACTTTCCCCAGCACCCAACACCATGACGAATGCCGACTACGATGACAATGTTATTATTACCCGGCGCAATGCTCAGAACCTCCATCCAGCGGCTGCTACAGCAGCGGCGGCGGCAATTAGCCGTACCATGCAGATGCTTCACGAATATGAATATCGACACAGTTGACAATTCCGTAACCATCGGTGATGTCACAGTGGAGAATCCACCTCGCGGGAGATCACCGCATCTTCTGGTCCCCAACCTACCGAGGTTGAGAGATGTCCATGGCGGTAGGCAAGACAGCCTACCGCCATGTCATCTTTCTCATTTACGCTGGATGATGCAGAAGGATATGATACTACGACAGGATTTCTTGTTGCTGGGTCCTCCATCATTGGCTCGGGACAGGTGAGACAAATAATGGCGTTATCCGTTGTTCTTGATTTTATATGAAATCCCCGAGCACATGCCCTTATAACATTCCTTTTCACTATTTATAGGCGTCATCTAATGCTTCTATATGCATCATTACTGGGTAGAGAAGTTGAATGGGTGTCTATAACAAGAGATACATCCGAAGCTGATCTAAAACAGCGTAAAGAATTTTCCAACAACGGGACACTGTACGTCAATCAAGCACCTGTCAGGGCGGCGTTGAATGGAAGTCTACTAGTTCTCGAAGGACTTGAGAAAGCAGAACGCAAGTAAGATTTTCATAATGTATTCCTTGGCTCTTCTTCATTTCCCGCTTTCCCGCTCATCTCATGTCACTTAAATTACTTCTGGTGCACTTGTAGTGTTTTGCCAACGTTGAACAATCTGTTGGAGAATAGAGAACTACCGCTAGATGATGGAAGTATATTGGTCTCTCCAGATGTTTATGATACTCACGAGTTAGGAATTCCTGTACACCCTGATTTTCGGGTTGCCGCACTGTCGAGTTTGTCTGCTGGTGAAGGTGCAACGTTAGATCCCCCCCTCCGATCTAGATTTCAAGCACGCTTAGTATCTGCGGTAGACATCGGCGATATGCTGGTGGCTGCTAGTGCCAGATCTGGTGGAAAAATTAACTCGACAGATCTGAAAGACATCATCCAGATGGCTGGTGAAGTTCCAAACGGTGTGAGTTTAGAATCGGTTCATGACGCCGTCCAATATTTAGAGAGACACAACCGGTGTATCAGACCCACTTCTGCTTTAGACGCGCATGGTATCAATGCAACGGGACAAATGATTGGAGTTAGTGATATAACACAGCAAATGACGTTTGACAGACACGTTCGTGGTAGAGGGAACATGCTCAATTTTGTCGAAACGGAGTCAATAAAAGCAATTCAAGATCTGATACTTGCAGGGTTCGAATGTGGAAAGAGAGCCGTTGCATTAGTTGGACCCAAAGGATGCTACAAATCAGTTGTGGCAAGAAATCTTGCGCACATCCTAGATGAAAAGTGTGAATTAATGAGCCTCCACCCAGATGTCACTGCACGAGATTTGCTCATGACTCGTGGTACATGCGCAGAGTCAGGGGACACTATTTGGAGAGCGACTCCGCTAACTCGAGCTGCACAAGAAGGGAATTGGGTTATATTAGATGGCATTGATAAGCTTCGCCCCGATACTCTGGCATCACTTGCATTATTCATCGATGGTTTGGCAGTTTTACCAGATGGGTCAAGGTTTCAGGTCAACGACAATTTCCGATGCGTTGTCATTGGTCTCCCACCAACAGAGAAATCGTGGATCACTCCTGAGGTTAGAGATATGTTTCACTGGATCAAAGCAACCGTCTTACCCAGCCATGAATTGCGCACAATTTTCACTTCATTGTTTCCCAAGCTGGATACAACAATACTCGACAAGTTATTGGCCTTGCGTGAGCGACTCGACGAGATCGTCATTGACAGTGCCGCTGAAAAGGAAGCACTGCAATTATCTCTTCGTAAACTGAAGCATATTTGCCGTAGGGTTGAAGAGAGACCTAGAGAACTGAGCAATATTGTTCAGAGCACATTGATGACGAACTTCTTGCCTGATTGGGAAAGAGGAATCGTTGAGGAATGCATCGATAGGTGTTCCATATCTGCGCCGAAAAATGGAGCTCGCACGCAATCACTTGACTCTCTTGATGATTTACTTGACTCATGCAAACGGACAGCATCGAATCCACTGTTAGTGCCGAATCCTCGATTTGAAGAGAATCCCGGACAAGCCAAAGTGATGAGAGACATATTAGAAGCCCACAATGTTGGTGAAACAGCTCTTTTGATATGTGGTTATCAAGGTGTGGGAAAGAACAAAATTGTTGACTACCTCTTGAAGAAGCTCAACTGCGAGCGAGAATATCTTCAGCTTCATAGAGATACAACAGTTCAGTCATTAATGACATCTCCTTCTTTGCTAAATGGACGAATTGTATACAATGATTCGCCGCTAGTCAGGGCCGCGAAAGAGGGTCGTATCTTGGTCCTTGATGAGGCAGATAAAGCACCAGTGGAGGTCGTTGCATTACTAAAAGGTTTGATTGAAGATGGACAACTTTCACTTCCGGGCGGGCGTATGCTTTGTTATGATGCGAATAGCACCTCCAATCCCGATATCATAACAATTCACAAGGATTTTTCGATTTGGGCCCTTGTCAACCCGCCCGGCTATCCATTTCATGGTCATGCTCTGACGAAGGAAATGTCTGACGTATTTTCATGCCACACCGTTCCTCCACTGGACGTGGAGTCACATAAACGTATTCTGATGAGCTATGGTGACATTGTTCCACCAGCAGTAGTTGATATGGTTGTTAATATTTGGGAAGACCTGAGGATTGCTCACCAGCGCGGTGCAATTACCTATCCGTTTTGCGTTCGCGAATCTGTGAACGTCATCAAGCATCTGAACACTTTTCCTGATGATGGGATCGAAGGTGCAATGGATAATGTAGTATCGTTTGATCGACTTGACAGAGCATTGTCAAAGCATCTTCATGATATCTTCAGCGGACACGGCGTAAATATTTTCTCACATGCATCAACTTCCTCAAGGAAAATTCCTGGACTTGTGAAAGGTGGTATTTCGACACCAAAGACTAGGGCTTCGGCTCCCAAACACGGCAAGATCGATCCTAACAATACACCCCATGTTGGTAAGTCACATTTTGTGCATATATCTGATTTGGAGCATGTCCCTTTTATCGACAACACTGTTTGAACCGCTTCGTTGGCAATTTGACAATAGGTGGAAACACTTGGGCGGGTGGGACTGGAGGGTCTGACACTGCAGGTCTTGGAGGAAGAGGTGGACCCTACCGGCTAGACTTGGGTCATCCAATTCATCAAATATCAGAAGAAATGAAAGCTGAAGTATCTGAGGAGTCAAAAAGGAGAGCGAAAGAAATGGCCGCTGAGGCATTGGACAAGAAGTTGAAGGAGCTTGACATGGGCAAGCTTGATTGGAAACGCTATGAATACCTTCGAAAGCAAGTCGATGAACCGATCACGCAATTGAAGAGCTATTTGAAAGACTTGAAGAAACGAAGCGAGGAGCGCGAGTGGGTCAAGCATCAAACTACCGGGGAGCTCGACGAAAACAGAATCGTCGATGCACTGGCTGGAGAACGTGACGTATTCAAACGACGTGGCAACCCAAATGGTAACAATGGCCATCTCACAAAATCAGATCCTATCATAGTCAAATTGATTGTTGACATTTCCGCATCTATGTATCGGTTCAATGGGTTTGACCAAAGGCTTGAGCGATTATTGGAGGCAGCTCTGATGATGATGGAATGCTTTCGGGATGATAAACGGTTCAAATTTTACATCATCGGCCACAATGGTTTGTCTGCCCAGATTCCATTGGTAAATCCAAAGTTGGATTTGAATGAGGCCACACAATTACGTGTTCTAGAATGCATGGTTGCTAATACTCAATACACAAGCGCAGGAGACAACACTGTCGATGCAGTTTCCATCGCAGTCGAGGAAGCCTCGAAGGGAGAGTTGATAATAGTAATATCTGACGCCAATCTCGATCGGTACGGCATCAGTGTCGACGACCTAGCACCACTGCAATCACAGAATGTTCATGCTCATTTGATTTTTATTGGATCATTGGGCGACGAGGCAGCGGAACTAGCAAATCATATCCCGAACAAGCGGGCACAAGTGTGCTTTGAGAGCTCGAAATTACCGTTAATAATAAAAAAGATAGTGACCAACGCGCTGAGTTGAGCACGTCGGTACACAAAAAAATGTTGATAAAAGTGCGTGTTATTTTGCAACATTACAGATATTCAACACCCCTTCTCTTTCCCATTACCGCATCGACTCTACGAATTTCTTGCCATTGCCCCGCAACTAATACGTCACCCACTTACTGTGCTCGGCAGCCCTCGCCCTCCTGCAAAACTCAGAGTAAATGCGCTCACCCTCACGTGGATGATGATGCTGCGTCAAGCATCGCTCTGGCTCGAAGGGAACACCGCGGAGGAACTTCTCTGTAAAGGGGTGCAACTCCATTTCCACACCGTCGGGTTGAAAGCCAAAAAACAACTGTTCCTTCACCGATGAATCGCATGGCAGCAGATATATATCCCGTTCTTCCGTCCGTGTTAAGCATAGATTTGTGTTGAACGCTTGAATCCGATCACCGGTCGAGACGGCACCAAATAATCCCATGATAGGCTCATTCTTCAAAAGAGTAAAGGTCGCCGGTAACGCTGGATTGAGCCCCTTCTTTGCATCTCTACTCCACTTCTCCGCATCGCATTCCACGGTAGCAACCATCATGTTCTCCTGGCAGACGTCCTCGATAACGCAATGCTTCTCGAAGAAATTGACGTTGCACGTAGCGCACGACATGCACCAAAATGTCTCGATCGGAGACTCCTGCCACAAGTAGCCCTCCTTCCAGTAGATGCGTAGATGGAACGTGCCCGGGATGGTGACTTGACCTGTGAGTTCGTCGAAACTGAGTTTGTTTGAGGGTGATGCAGAAGTCGTAGGAGTCATTGATGGTTGGATGGTGGGGTATTTCGTAGGCTGAAATGATGTCGTCGGCAACATGGATGGTTGTCCAGATGGCACGACGCTTGGAATGGATGAAGGTGTGGTAGTTGGGTATTTCGATGGTACCAATGAAATTGATGGCGAAATTGAAGGTTGCATCGTCGGGTTGGAGCTTGCAACGGGAGTCGGGTACGAAGATGGAGCAGTCGAGGGTGTCAAACTTGGTTGTCCAGTAGTTGTTGGGCTATACGAGGGTGCATCCGTTGGTGTCATGCTGAGTGAAGGCGTTTGTGAAGGTGCCAAACTATCGGAGGGTGCAAAGGACGGCGACGATGACTCGCTAGGCGACGATGACTGCCACACAGAAGGCGATGAAGACTGATGAACTGGCGATGTTGTCGGTGGCATAGTAACGATGGTTCTGATGCTGTGCGTGAGATCGATTGTCTCAGTATCATTGGCGTTGGTCTGATCAACTCCGCTGAAGATACCCCAAACTCCAAGCGCAGTCAAGGCAGACGCAGCGACGACGATGCTGCCGCCCACCACCACCATGACGGTCCTGGTCTTTGGACGGAAGCGCACATTATTTTCAGTAGATTCGTTGGTGTTGGGAGTAGTGATCGTCATGGTTGTCATGGTTGAGGCGATGGATTGTAAGTTCATTGATTAATCGGAAGTTGATGATGGAATAAAGTGAGGATCTTTCGTCTCATGGCCATCAACATCGGCTTCGACTCGAAACCGGCGACGGCGACAGTCTTGGGGACCGCGCCGCCTACCAACATGTGGATCACATTATTGATGCCAATGAATGGTCAATCCAGGAGGGCTGTGGCAAGGAGAGAGAAGAGCGACCGGCCGTCATGGTCATGAACTAAAACCCCTCATCTTGTGACTGCGACTGCAACTCACCCTTCGGTCTTGTGGCGGTAGCAGTTTTTGGCGGGAAAGATGCGCTGCTTTCGCGCCAAAAAGAAATGATTTGGCGAAGCCAAAAGAATCGGCGGGAAAGTCGCGCCAAAAGGGCCATGCAAAGATTTGGCGGGAACGTTTCGCGCCGAATCGGGAAGAGTTGCATGTCGATTTGGCGGGAGAGTCCATTTCGACCTCTCATTAGGGTGGGGGAAAATTCCACTTATGAATTTTGGACTTTTGGAGGCGGCAAAATACCGGATTACCGAATCTGGTATTTTTGAATCAGTACTATTAATACAAGGAGATTCTCCTTCCCGCCAAATTAAAACTGTCTCCCGCCAAATTACTACTGCCTCCCGCCAGATTATTACCGTCCGTAACACGTGGCATGAGTGTGACGTCATTTCCTAGTACATTTCTACGTAGAATTCGACGTAGAGTATTTTGCCGGTAATTTGCCGGTATTTGGCCACTTTGGACCCGGTAATTTCCCCCACCCTACCTCTCCTCTCTCCTTCTTCTTTCAATTCAATTCAATTCAATTCAAGAAGGTCGCTCAACGAACCATCGGTTCCGCACCATGTGGAGATCATTCAATGGCACGGGAACATCGGCTTTTTCTCGCTTGGCCATACAATATAATTCCGGACATGGCTTGTTTGCCTCCGTGCTCAGTGGCGAGTCAAAGTCAAAGATGGTTGGTCGATGACGATGATGGCTGGCGGTTGGCATTGCATGGTGCGTAGGGGGAGGTGAGGATGACGATGATGCGTCGAGCTCACTTCTCCGTTGAGCCAGTGAACTTCATGCAAGGCCCATCATCATCGGCAACATTGGCAGGATGGCGGCGGCGGCTACATTCGACACCCCCGACGGCAGTGACAATCATGTGCGCGTCCGTCCATCGAAGGCTGCCATGGTGGTAGTAGGCGGAAGCATCGTCGTTGCTGGAGCTGCCTTGACTGTGCTCGGGATCGAAGGTCGGTTCACTCGGTCATCGTCGGTGAAAGAGGATGATCAAATCATTGCCAACGCCGTTTCGATGCTTCCACTTCTACCCACTCCATCCCCCGTGCTCCGTCCATTCAATACATCATGGATGACAAACTCTGTTCCAGCTTCCAGCTCAGGAATCAGCGCAGGACGTCCAAGTTTGAGGGCCACCCGTGCTCCATCTACTGTTGGGGAGACGGAATTCCCCACGTACACCACCACCACCTATCTCCCCACTACTGACTTCCCCACCTATACCACCGACTTCCCCACAACTACGGACAGATACACGACGCCCGGAGAGAGTAGTGGTCGTACCACTTCCTCCCTTGCCAGCAATCTCTTCATTACTAGAAGGTCCCCTACTCAAACCTCCTCCACCTCCTCCGATGCGTTCCACCTACGCCTATACTGGGAACAAGGCTATTTCTGGCAAGAGAAGACCTATGAAACCTGGTGGTGCATGGCTTGCGCTTCGTGCAATCCCAACATTTTCAAGGAGCATTGCGATCTCGAAGACTATTGTCAGGAGAATATGATGCTGGCCATTATGAACTGTGCACCGAATCAACGTAAGCCCAAGGCGAAGAAGGGAGGACAAGGTAGTAAGGAGTCAGCCAAGTTGGCTACCTTTACTATTTTGAAGAATGGTTCGTCGGGATTGTTTGGAGGAGGTGGTGATCGGATTCAAGTGTTCAACTCGAATCTCTGCTTGCAGAGGATGGGAGCACGCGATATAGTGCTCAAGCGATGTGATTCGTCGGAGAAGGATCAGTTGTTTGATGGTCTTCGGTCGGATAATCAGGTTATGGAACTGATCCCCTTTCCAGGAAAGCTTATGATTGATGGAGTCGAAACGGAACGGTGCTTGGCGCAGCATCATCATCCTCGTGCCGGTGAGCGTATTTATGCGGAGAACTGCGCCAAGGCTAGGAATGCCGATCATCATTGGTGGGTGAAGTATTGATGCAGTAGGTGCTTATCGTGGCGTCAATAAGTGAATGTGATGGATGTACTGTGTTTATTACCTACTTACATGTTTGGAGACAGTCACGAGGTATTTTATTTCCTTAAATATATTTCTTGATTGAACTACCTTGAAATTTGTTGCATTCCATGCATGTACATTTTTGAATTGACGACTAATACACTCTACACACAATTCACTGAAGGTTGTACTCATTATTCACCATCGGTAGCAACATCACTGTCTTCTTCGAACACACTTGCGTTTGCTGATTCGTCTTGGTACTTTTGCATCGTCCGTAGAGTTGTTACAAGGTCCTCTTCTCTACCTTTAAATTGTTCAAGCATTTCATCGATGTTCTCTGTGTGGAAGTAAGAGGACGCATGAGGACGCAGAAGTTGAGAATTCCTCATACTAGTATCCAACTGATTAAGGCAGATGATGCATTCACTTACCAAGCTCGTCTGGAACCACCTCGGCAACCAATACTTTTATTTCGTCAATCAATTCTTCTTGGCTCTTATCCGTCAGATCAGCATGTTGTTCGCGATCTTTCTGAAACCGTTCAAAACTAGGTGGAGATTCCTCCATTGAGCCTGTCCAAGAATCGTTAAGATCAATATCTGACGTAGCACTATCGATTCGAGTGGCAGCGGCAATGACTGCGTCCCAGTTACCGTCTTCCACCAGCCGCTCGAATTCCTTGACCTGATTTTGTGCCGATATTGATAGTTGTGAGTGATCTGATTCGTCAAGAGATGTTGACTCTGTAGTATAGGTATTTGCAATTAGAGCAGCCGTCGCGCTGACAGACCTCCAATCTCCAGCTTCGATTGCCTTGTCAAGATCATCCTGCGTGACATCCTCCGTCGCATCATGGGTTCCAGTAGCTAGATCCTCATCATTGGGGCTGTCAGGAGTGGTATCACTAGGAATGAACATTGGATTTGATACAACATATTGACTTGTACCTTGAGAATCGAATGCAGTTACTACGCCAAGAGCTGCTAGGGCCGCTGCTGTATCTGGCGACACCGATCGCCCATCAGTAGATGCTGTCATCGATGTTGCATCAATAGATGAAAAACCATCGTCACTAGTCCACTCAGAAGAGCCAACACTAGACGAAGATGATTGAATCTCATCGCTGTCGCCACTTTCCGTAATCACTGGCGGCATTTCTTTGTCAGCTTTAGCGCCAGTTTCATCTCCAGTCGCGTTACCTGTGGCAGTTGAATAATCGTAGTCGAATGTAGCAGTAGTACTTCGATACGTATTGTCATAGACATCGTCGAATGTAGCAGTAGATCTCTCTGCACTATCGCCTTCGGATTGACGTTTCTCCCCGAGCATTTTAGTGAGATGATCAATGAGTAACTCCTCCCGGCCTTCATACTCCACTAACATGTCATCGACCTTATCAATTTTGTCAGGACATGCTATTTTTGCCGAGCGAAACGTTGTTGAGATTCAAAGACAATGCCGGTCGAGCAAAATGCATGCATATTATCATGCACACTCTCACCTTCTCTTACTAATGCCTCGACCCCAGCGCGATATGCACTACTGTCTGCTAATTTTCCATCCGAATTACTAGCCGACAATAATGACTGTTCCGACGAAGATAGAGTGCCTTCCTCGTTCAGAGTGTTGAGCGACATAAAATGCAGCATTGGCTGCACTTGTTGTGACTGACATTGTATTAAATTGACTTCATCTTTCTCTTTCTTCGCCCAAAATTCGTTAGAATCGGGATAACTGGCAGGAATATATGAGCTTGAGCTCGACGATGAGGAACCGGATCTAAAAGACTCCGATGACATGTCACTCGGAACGCTATTCTCCGAACTAGAACCTGAGTCAGAACCTTCCAAGAATGGGTTGCTTTTAGATTGCATAACACCCGCTCGTTTGCCGCTCTCTAGGTCGTAATTGTCGCCATCCAACGGACTGATGTCCTTATTTGGAGATACATGAATCTCAGGATATGAATCGCTGCTCCCTTCCCTATTCGAGGAACCCATGATATCTCTATAAATTTCCTCATCATCTGATTCTTTAGGCGCATCACCTCCATTCTGAGCTCCTTCCCTCTTCCGTTTTTGCATCTCTTTCCCAACAAGTAGCAGCAACAGAGTCGATCCAATGACCGCTACGCAAATGGAAACTGGTACAACCCAACCGGGAGTTCCAGTTTGCTGGTTTTCCGGCGAGATAGTCGGGGCTGTGCTCTCGGGAAGAACAATCGCCGAAACGTTTGGAGCAGATGATGTTGAGATATACACAAGGTTACTGCCCGTTGGAAATGATATGCCGGGGTCAAGCAGCGCATTTTCAATGGCGGTCTGACATTCCACCGTCGTCGACTGCAAGGGTTCTTCGACCACTGTGAGCTCTACCGAGGCCGTAACGTTTTGACATGGCGACGGAAAAGTTGGATCGGAACATGTGATATCAACGACATTGTCAATTGTTACCGAATCGTTTTCTAGGTAGACCGATAATCTCCTTCCGCTTGCTTTTGAATGACTCGCTCCATTCTCGTTGGTACCAAACGTAGTAGCCACCACATCTTCCACAAAGACATCCGTCGACTGCACCAAAATACTCATGATGTTATTTGCCGGATCCTCCCCCGTAATGATAGATTGAGCATTTGCATTTTGAGAGTTGTACATTTCGTATTGAAATGTAGTGACAATGGGTCCAGAGTACGGAGGAACATAGCCATCGATTGTTGGTTTAGACGATGGATTTGGGGTTGAATATGTGCTCGGTGAGAGTGTTGGCGTAGTTGCGATCACGGCAAACGACGGCGCACTAGTTATG
This sequence comes from Discostella pseudostelligera, assembly GCA_036940085.1. Classification (NCBI taxonomy): domain Eukaryota; phylum Bacillariophyta; class Thalassiosirophyceae; order Thalassiosirales; family Thalassiosiraceae; genus Discostella; species Discostella pseudostelligera. Next base: position 1,893 of record JALLBK010000372.1, on the reverse strand, counting down.
GTCGGCTCGTCGACCGAACATTGACCAAGTATCTTCCAAGCCTCATCCCAATTCAAAGAATTCCCCGGTTCATACGCCGATTGGCTACACCAGGCACTCCATGGGTAGGACTTGCATTGATAATAGGAATAATCGTCTCCATCTCCATGATTGGCGACCACGTCTCCAGCCTCGTACAATTCTCCAGCCTCGTACATTGGTGGGCAGCGAGGTATAGTTGTAGGGAGAAGTGTGGTCGGAGACAAGGTAGGCGCTCGTGTCGTTGCTTTCATTGTTGGTGGAGGAGTGGCGGTAATTGGTTTCATTGTAGTCGGCGCTCGCGTCGTTGCTTTCATTGTTGGTGGAGGAGTAGCGGTAATTGGTTTCATTGTAGTCGGCAACAATGATTGCGGAACAGGCGATCTGGTCGGAGGTATTGTTGGCACTCGTGAAGTTCCATTAGGTGTAGGTGAAGTGGTGTTGGAGTTGGATGGTGCAATGGGTGCAATCGTCTCTGCCGTTGGTGGAAGTGGTGCTGCGGTCGGTGACATGGTGGGCACAAGCAAATTTGTTTGGGATAGTGTAGGGGAAGGGGTGGTAGAATTGTTTGATGCAGTTGGCTCCATCGCAGACCCCGTGGTCATGATGATAATTTGCTCCGTGCTGGTACAAAATTCCATCAATAAAATTTCCTGCTGGCTGGACACCCCACCCTCATTTTGCAACGCTATTATCTCCTCGTTGGTCATGTCCGAAATTCCACTTATATCAATTCCAGGAATGGATGGACATGCATAATTGGCATTCCCACATGCAAAGTAGTTGTAAACACTAATCAAATTTGGTGGGAGGAGGTAGTATTCGGTAATAGTTGCGTCTAATGTGCCATTGGCGGAAGATTGAACGAACAAAAAGAATTCCGACTGAGAGATTATCCCATCTGAATTCACATCGGATGTGTTAAGATTGGTGTAGCACGCTTCGATATCGACGGAGGATCCTGCTGTAGCTACTTTCTGAAGATATCTCGATTGGTGTGACATGGCATAGGCTCGATGGAAGATGAGAAGTAGTGCGCACAATAATATAGGCAACAGTGATAAGATGGACAATGGTCGTAGTACTCTGTTTACCCTCCGTATTCGCTGTCTGCTGGAGACGCCGGGAAATTGATGGCGCCCGTTGTTGATCATGTCGGAGAGTATTAAATCAAATTGCGACGAATCAGTTGACGATGTAATTCTTGATGTTGCTGATCGAACGCTATCATCGTCCTCCATAATTACCTGCTGATTCATGCTTGAAACAATGCCTGCCCGGCCGCGATTTTTGATACGATCGCGAGAGTATTGTATGCATATGATGCAATTGATTTGTGTACATACGACGGCGCCGGATGGCTTCAATCAAGATCTTTCTCTCTAGAGTGAGGCCAAAACAATATCTGCCCCCAGCAACCCCAAAATCAATGTGGTCCTCTTGTATTGACTGATTATTGAGCCGCACCGATGGTCATGGGCTGAAAAGCTTCGTCAGTTGTCGAGGGCTTCTGTACGTAATCTTGTTCTGGGCTGGACCATGGCCATGCGATAGGCCATGGTCGTGCAATTTTTTTCATCGAGGTCGTCGAGGGTCGAGGGTTCACCATCACCCGCCACAGCACCTTCGAATTGCTGTGTTTCTCACCCAAATGACATCATATGGAATTGAACAGAGGACACAGTACATATTCTACGTACGAATTCCTACAAGCATCCATAATATATGGGGCTCATTCAAATTCAAAATTTAAATTCAAACTAGCCGCTGCGCAGCTAGCAGCAGCTAGCCACGTAAAGCTCATTGTTACTTTTGTTATGTAAAGCTCAATGTTACTTTTACCATCATAATACCCACTTAGTAAAGCTCAATGTT
>JALLBK010000371.1:0-20512 GCA_036940085.1 Discostella pseudostelligera | reverse complement strand
GACAAGCCTGGGCTGCAGATCCTTGTTTCTCCCCTGCCGCTTTGTTTGGCACACTGCCGGTTGCACCTTCTTTTGCAGCAGCTTGTCGAGTATACATCTTCACCATATCACTGAGTTCCAATGGTTCAGTGATGAGATATCACTGGTTGTTGATCGGGTGTTGCTTGTCGACAATTGCAATTATTGTGATGTGCGTTGAGAAGGATTTTCTGTGGTATGACTTCTACGTAGAAACCGTGCGATTTTAATGCTAGAAGCATTATTTCACACAAAGTCATTCGGCGGCATATCTCCAATGAATGGAAGCTAAAATTATTATTGGTGACGCATGGATCCTATGCTAAATTCAACGGGGAATCGATTGGTGCACTTTATTTGTACTAATTCCCATGTACTACCGAGCTACAATGTGTCGCGTGGAGAAGTAATGCTTGAAGGATTGATTTTGTTCCCGCCAAGATGGAATGATAGGTTAGAGCGATTTGAAAATTGCCGCCCTAACCTATCAAAATAGGGTGAACCTATTTCTAGTCCTGGAGGCGGCCATGGCTCCCGGAGATGGTTGACGTGGCCCTGACATTGCTGTTGGGGATCAGACCCAGGTATTTAGGACAACCTGCTTGTGCACATCACATCTGATCTGTGCAATGATTGCGTTTGAAGTGTTCCACTGTGATTGCCATGCCTGTCGAGTCTCATGGTGGTTAGTGTTTGTTGCTCTGGTTTTACTAGCTACTACTATTGCTGCTTCCATCGCAGAGATCCAGTATTGTTGTGTGTCCAAGTCAGAATTTAGGAGCTTGTCTGTGTCAAATTTGAGGAGGAAGTGGCTGTACGCTGGTAGTGAAGAGGGCTGCACTTGCATGAGCAAGTCAATTTGAATTGCTGCATTTGTTCTCTCATACAGTGAAAGATAACCAATTGCTTTGTTGTGGAGCATAAAGTTACAAAACAACACAAAACAACCATTGGGAATGTGTAATGTGGAGGAGTTTGTTGACAAATTGTTTCATCCAGCGCTGGACTGAGAGGCGAGATGACAAGGAGATCAGGAGGTGTGTTGTTGTTGAAGGGTTGCAATGTGCTGACTGACTCTGCCTTTCATGAAGTTTCTCCACCCAACAATGGTATCTTGTGACTTGGCTATCTCCATCATACTGCATGACTTAGTAGGCCCCAGGTCCTGAAAGGGTACCTACTGGCCTTGACATAGGATGTATTTAGGAATCCAGTATAGCAATTCATGATGAGTGTTACCATGTTGACTGATTCATTCCTCAAGCTCATTAGTGTTATCACGGAGGAGTTGGGTGCGTTCATCATTTGGGCATCTGCAGAGGTGGTCAGCCCATTCAGATCTGGTCAGGCAGCTTGGGCAATGGTCATCTTCTGCAGTGAACCATCATTTCATTTGTACTCATGTTGTGCAGAAATGTGAGTGCTGTTATGCTGTTTAGCCAGCCATATGCGGTGGATTTGCCCAAGAGAACAGTGTCGAGTGTTTCACAGCTGACTTCATCGAATTGGTCTGATGTCCACGTCCAGTTCATGTGTGTACGTGTACATAAGGATTGTTTGGCCTTGATTCTGCTACACTCATACCATATTGATTCTGAAATGTCTGATGTGAGTTTGGATCCATTGACAAGGATTGTGCTTTGTTCCATTGGAAGGAGCCCAGAGGAAGGTGGGTGTGCACGAGTTTGTAGTTGATGGCACACTCTTGTGACTGCTTCTTTCTTAGCCAGGTGGCAGCATTGAACTTCAGTTGTTGTTCAAGAGTGTCCCAGCAGAGAATATCATCCATGTGTGCTGTGATGGAGCTGTTGTGTATGCTGGCTGCTGGCTGTGATCTTCTTGTGAAGAGTCATCCTGAATGCCCATAGGAGGTCAGCACATTTTGAGGCTGGCCTTATCCGTTTATGTTCTTTGCAGGAGGAGGGAGCAAGAGATGTGGAGAGCACCTTTATTGTTGCACTGGAGTTTGACTCGTGAGTCCTGAAGGAGTGGATACTGGAGTGCTATAGTGTGGATGAAGGAGTGTATCGAGTATAATGTGCCAAGAAGGAGTTCGGCATGGTAGGAGTTCACGTATTTTGATACTTCATAGAATGAGCATCCCAGCTCCACTGATGTCTGGTGCACATTTGCTGCTGTGGGAGCCATCATTTGTGACCCAAAGGAGGGCGCCATTGGTGAGAGCTGCTAGCATCCATTCAACTGATGTATCATTATCAAAATGTAGATTTTCTGATATCCAATTACCACCATGATCAGAGAGTACATCCCAGAAGGTTTGAGGAAGTTTGGCCGGGATCAACGATCAATAGGGTTGGTCCAGTATGCTCAAGTTGGACGAGTGTGTTGTTGCAGTAGCGGCCTGATGGTAGTTCGATACAGGTTGCAGTGCACCCCTATGGCAGAGTGGTTGTGGTGTTGTCCTTCATGGTATAGAGAGGACCATCACTATGAGTCTGCCGAGTGAGCACACAATGCTGTTGATATGTGGTTATTGGTTATAGTCCCTGCTGATACTTAATAGATTGTGTCTGCTGTCTATGGGACATAATGCCATATCCAAGTGATGTGTGATTCATGGTGGAGCCACTGTCCTAATGGAGCGCCAAGAGTGTTGTGTCGACCAAGTGCTCTCAAGTCTTTCTTAGTTGGTTGAGAAGAAGAGGAGGAGTGTTTCAAAAGTACAAAGCTGATGATCAAGGATCAGGTGAGGATTGAGGATCATATTACAAGCTGCTGAAGAGTGATGTGTGTTCAATAAGATGATGAGGAGGAGTGCATTTAACAAGCAGCTGCTGCAAGAAAATGAGGAGTGATGTGATTGCTGATCTCAGCATTACCACCAAGCTGAGTCCAAGTGGAGGAGAAGAGAAGTGGAGTTGTGATGATGTTCTACTACTAGTAAGTTTAGGTCATGTCCTACAAAGAATGGCGGGGCACCCAAAGGCAAGGTGCAATGGTACACCCTGCAAGCTGCAGACTGATGCAATAGCAAGTTGCACCTACTTCCTGTTGAGGAGGAAGAATGATGCAAGTAGTGGAGGTGGGATGTACCAAGAGAAGAAGCTGATCATGAGTGGTGCAAGAAGGCAAGGAGTTACCGAGGAAGCTGAGGGTGAGGCTCCTCCTCAGCAAAACTGACACAAGACGAAGCTGAGGATTAGTGTTTCCAATATGCAAGCTGAGGATGAAGTCAGGATGCATGCACGCTGAACGCTGAAGGAATGCTGCAGAGGGCAAGAGAGAGTTATGTACTATCATGTCAGGACCATCCTGCAGTCTGCAGCCGATTGCCGATGGCAATGCCAAGGAGACGAGAATGTATGTTGACAAGAAATCAAAGCCAAACCTTGTGGAGGCTCAAATGATGTGGATAAGTAATGAACACATGCTTTTTGAATCTGTCATCCATCGACGTTCGTTCCAAACTCAAGACGTTCATGTACATGAGTATTATTATAGTTAATTTATGTGATGATAGAAAGGCTTCTTCATGAGATGAGAAGATGCCTTTGCTTTCCAGGCGATTCATTAAATCTGGTGTCATGATCGGGGCAGTAGTAGCTGCCACACCCAGCTGTGTTTTTGGTCAAGAGTTTGCGCCCTCTTTTGTACGATTGTGCTACTTCACGGACTCGGCTCCAGTTGCGCTGGTCATTGCGCCGCAATGCATTTTTTGCACCTGACAATCCCATTCTTCTTCGCCTTTGTAAGTTGGTTCTTTGAGAAATGAGATTTTTCCAACTGCTTTCCACAGGCTGAACAAATGCATTTGAACGATGATGAAACAGGTTGCTTTGTCAGGGAATGTTCCGTGAGCAGTCGACTATGTAATCCTTTGTCATCATCACCAATTACGCCGGTTGACGTTGAAGGCAGCCCAATTCCACAGTTGATTTCAGCCACATCAGTGTCAGAATTGTCTAACACCACTTTACTGCGCATCTCATCAGGATAATCATTATTGACGGCGAGTATCTCTTTTTGACTTGCCTGCCGCTCCACCAAAAGCTCGTTCTCATCTGCAGTATTTGGGTCATTAATTGTATCCTCCTTCTCTGATAATGCAGGAGTATCTTGAGCGGTGCAGGAGGTTGTATCATTTATCGGAACTGCCACTTCTTCGTTTGACGGATTCGGGTCAAGTTGCGCTGGTCGCTGCGCCTTACAGCACTTTTTGCACCTCAGTTTATCATATTTTGTAAGCTGGTTCTTTGAGAACTGAGATTTATCCAAACGTTTGCCACAGGCTACACATGCGTAAGTGACAGTTGACAGATCAGCATGATTTGCCGGGGATTTATCTATGGGTAGCTGACTGTGAACTGGAAGAGTAGCATCATCATCATCGATTGCAGCAGTTGACGATGAAGTCAATGCGATTGACTTGGCATTCTTCTCCCGGGCTGCAGCCGCCGCCATAGCCGCAATACTCATTGAACCCCCACCTCGATTTCGAAGTTTGTCGTTATGTCTGCGCATGGCAGCTGGCGGCACCTTACCATCTGTATTCTCCATGTCACTCGTGGCTTTTGCAGCCAAAGATTCGCTGTTTAAAGCAGCGCCAGCAGGAACAAGCCTTTCTAATATATTTGAGGATTGAGTTGAAGACTCATTCATCGGTGGGTTACAGTCTTTGGTAAATACCACGTTAGCTAAAGTCGATCATGAACAAGCAAAAAGAATTATCATACAGTCCCTTACCACTGGCTTCATAATTCGTTTGTACAGCAGCGCTTGGATTGCTGATGCGTTTTAATTCTGGAGGCTCAGGTGAGTTTGACGATGACGGAATCTCGGGCAGATATATGTTGGTTTCTTGAGCCAAAGGAGACGGCGGCGAACTGGTCGACTCTGCCACTCTACCACCACGAGCGTTAGATGATGTCTTATTTTCGTATCTCGCCCCCCTTTCGCTGTGCTTCTCATCGTCTAGCTTGCTATGCTTTCGTATGTGACGAGTTGTGGCTGGAAAGAATCCGTTGATCACAGGACTTTCTGGATTAAGTTGCTTTTCGTATGATAATGGAGAGCCAGGCTGACTCAAATTGGCGTTACTGATGGGAACGGGTGAAAGTGGCATGGGGGGCGCAGTTGACGTAGACTGATGCGCAGGACTTTCTTCATCAGTATCTAAACGAGGTGGCACTGAGCCACAGTTCGGTCCGACTGATGGAGGTGCTCGTTTACTAAGCATCGTCGCGAGAGCAACCCTTGGGTCTAGGACCGCTCCTTCGTCCTTCTGCTCGAAGGCCATGGCTTCTACCTTCGGCTGACGTTTGTTTAGCATCTCCATGAGAGCCACGCTTGGGTTAAGCCCTTTTGCAGTCACTTCATTATCCTCTCTATGTATGGGCTCCGTTATTGGACTAGCCTTTGCATCAGCTTTCTGATCTGTAACGAGCGGAGCATCTGCACCGGGATCAGCGAATGCTGGAGAAAGCAGTAAGATCATTGATAGTGAGAAGACAAACAGAGACAATCGACAATGCGATGAGACTTTATCAACACGAACTTACGATCCGCAAATTTCTTTCGTTGCCCGGATAAATCCAATTTACCCTTTGACGGCTGCGAAACGAGACCTGGTTTTTGCTTTACTTCGTTCACAATAGACTTGGCTTTCATCGCTTCCTTGGCACGTTTGGCCGCAGCTTTCTTTTCTTCAGCGATTTCTAATGCTTCGATCCTTTTTACAATCTCCAAAGCAGAGTCGAAAGCAGCAACAAATTTGTTCAATGTGCCAAAGAAATCGGTGCTGTTCATCGCTGGATTTTCTCCGAAGTAGGTCAAGACCCCCTTAAAATTTTCTTGCGCATCATCTATTCGGGCAAACAATTCCTCGGTACGCTTTTCTGCATACTGAGCAAACTTCTCCATCGCTGTCTGGTCAGATGGTAGCGCTATATTGTACATGTGCACTCCGTCAATATCCTTAATCTTTGTCTTCTGTTGACGCAGTTTATCCAGGCTTGATACCTTCTGATGGCGCGGTTTATCACAGTTTGATTCTCTTCGTTCATTGATTTTCCCTTCCCTTAGTCGATTTCCTTCCAGAGTAGCAGTTTCCTTCACACTAACCAATCGGTCATTCAGCTCTCTCAACTCAGATACCAACCCATCGATAATAACATTTTCAGCTGGGCCGATAGATGGCAGTTCTTTATGAACGTTAAGGAGATCGGGGTCATTGTCCTTCACCAATTTTACCAAGTACTGGAGTACACTCGTTTTTTTATCAAAAGCCTTGGCCTACGTTCAATATGATATGAATGAATCAATGAGGAATTTAGGCCGAAGAAAGATTTTGTCCAATAACTGCTAAGCAGCTCACCTCGTCAAGTTTGAGCAGCGCATCGAGCGTAAACCCATGAGCCATCCTACCACTACCACCAGTGTTGATCTGGTTTCCTAACATCAAAATCATGGCCATAAGCTTCCTCAGGCGCACTGACTTCTGTACTTCGTCGCACGCATTGATCAAAGTCGCGACACCATGCATGAGTTCCTTCAATTTATTGTCGAATTGATATTTGAAGAGCATACACTCAAATTTTTCATCTGCCATGGCGACATTAATCATAGCAAGCATATACTTTTCGCATGCACACAAATCATTAATTGCAGCTTCCTTTGCTTCTGCTGATGATGAAGATTGCTTGATGTACCCCTCAATAGCAAATCTCTCTTCTTTCGTCGGAAGAAACTCTCTCAATGCCTTCAACTGAGTGTCATCAAGCTCCCCACAGTCCCTGATGCCAACAACGTTGTGAAAGCCAAACATCACAGTGACGGGTGTGTCAGCACGAAGAGAAATATAGACACGAAATTACAAAAGACCACTTACATGTCTGAAACCATTTCTGCCAAAGCAGCGTATTCAATTTTTATTCTCGCAAGGATGATACCGCCATTCATTCCACGCTTCGCATCAATCACTTGCACACTCTTCTTCTGCTTCGATTCCTTGGGTTTCTCCAATACAATTTTTTTCTTGTCTGCTGAATTGGAGGTATCAGTAAACAAGCTTTCGAACTCATCTTGGTCAACCTTGAGAGATTCAAAATCGAACTTCCCCTTAATCATCGACCACAATGAATTATCGTCAATCTTCGATTCTTCTATTGGACTCCAATATATTTTCTTGCGTCTCACGTTTGGCTTTTGGGGCTGCATCTTATCACCAGATTCATTGTTGATTGATTCTTCATCTTTCTTAAGCTGGCTGGCCACCGATTTTTCTGGGCTAAGATCCATAATCGACGGATCAAGCCCATCACGCTGCAAAGAGTTCTTGACAGCGCCCATAGGAAGTCCCTGATCGTAAAAGTAGGTCAACAGATGAGTAAGCGCAGTGCTCTAAGGAGACCAAGTTATGTAAGCACAACACCACAACAAGATTGTTGCTCACCATGCTCAGCATCTTAAAGTATTTACTGTACTTGGGGTCGTCTTTAAGAGGTGGGTCGTTGTCTTTCTCTTTGCCAATCTGGCTTCTGACAGAGACGTCTGGATCAAGGTCCATAATGGAAGGATCAAGCCCATCACGTTGCAGAGCATTCTGAACAGCTCCTTTCGGCAACCCCTGCAATAATCGAACAAACGTGTAAGTGATACATAGCATATGCTATAAGATATAAGCTGCGCATGACGTGATATTCTTACCATCTTCAACATTTTGAAGTATTTGCTGTATTAGATCGATATGAGGTGTCACATTTAGTCCCAGCCGAAAGGATGATAAAAACGCACATGAAAAGCAGTTGCTCACCTGTATGCCGGATCCTCTTTCAGTGGTGGATCCTTATCAACTATTTCCTCCTCCACTCTGGTTTGGCTAGCAACTGATCGTTCTGGATCAAGGTCCATAACCGAAGGATCAAGCCCATCGCGCTGCAATGCGTTCTTGACAGCCCCCAAAGGAAGTCCCTGCATTGGATCGAATAGAAGGCATAGGGGTAAGTACGTGTTAAATAATGATGCAACAAGTGAACAAATGTTACTGACCATTTTCAGCATCTTAAAATATTTGTTGTACTTCGGGTCATCCTTCAAAGGAGGATCATCGGCATCTCTTTTCATCTGGCTGGACACTGGCTTCTGGGGATCAAGATCCATAATTTTGGGGTCAAGTCCATCACGTTGCATAGCATTCTTCACAGCATCAACGGAAAGCCCCTTGCAGATATAAAATATATTGAGCTCTATGACTAAGACAACCGACATGAATACAGGATCGTAAATGCTTACCATTTTCAACATTCTAAAGTATTTCTCGTACGCAGGGTCTTTATTCAGTGGGGGCCCATCGTCATCTATTTTTTCCGGCGGGCGTTGGCTGTCAAGCGATTTATCTGGGTCTAAATCCATAATAGTTGGATCTTGTTGATCTCTCTGCATTGAATTTTTTACTGCTCCGATTGGCAAACCCTTTATTAAGAATAATAATGAATTAGCAAAGTGTAACAGGGACGGCAGAAAAACGACAATAAAAGATATCATTGACTCACCATTTTCAGCATTTTGAAGTATTTGGCAAACCGAGAGTCATCTCTAATCGTCGGTAGATCGACCGCATGGGAATCGTTCTCCTGATCAGCGTTCGTCTCATCACTTCGGGGACCGCCGATCACTTTCATAACACTGGTTCGATCTTGCACCGAATCAGGTACTCGCTTGTTCAACATTGCCATGAGCGCCGATCTTGGATTCTCGACTTCTTCATCTTCCCGATCGCCTGCTTTAGCCGCAGGAGGAAGAGCTCGTTCGCTCAGCATTGCCATGAGCGCTGCTCTCGGGTTTGGTTCCACTTTTTCTTCGCCCTGGTCANCCGAAGGAGGAGGAGCTCGTTTGCTCAACATTGCCATGAGCGCTGTTCTCGGATTGGGATCCACTTTTTCTTCGCCCTGATCGGCCACTTCAACTGCCGATTCCTTCGCCGGAGGTGGAGCTCGTTTGCTCAACATTGCCATGAGCGCTGCTCTTGGATTTGGTTCCTCGTCTTCGTCAACTGCATCATCTGTCGATTCCTTCTCCGGGGGAGGAGCTCGTTTTCTCAACATTTTCATGAGCTCTGTTCTCGGATTTGGTTCCACTTCTTCCTCGACCTGATCGACATTAGCAGTAGTAGCTTCCTTTTCTGGAGGAGGAGCTCGTTTACTGAACATTGCCATGAGCGCTGCTCTCGGATCCGCTTGTTCATCGTCATGGTCAACTACTTCTACTGTCGATTCCTTCTCCGGAGGAGGAGCTCGTTTGCTCAACATTTTCATGAGCGCTGCTCTTGGATTTGGTTCCTCGTCTTCGTCAACTGCATCAACTGTTGACATGAGCACTGCTCTTGGATTTGGTTCTATTTTTTCCTCATCCTGGCGACATGCTTCAACTGTCGAGTCGTCTGCCGAAGGAGGAGGAGATCGTTTCCTCAACATTGCCATAAGCGCTGCTCTCGGATTGGAATCCACTTCTTCCTCGACCTGTTTGACATCAGCAGAGGTGGACTCCTTCTCCGAAGGAGAAGCTCGTTTATTCAACATTGCCATGAGCGCTGCTCTCGGATTTAGTTCCGCTTCGGGGTCTTCCTGGCCAACTGCATCAACTGTCGATTCCTTCTCCGAACGAGGAGGAGCTCGTTTGCTCAACATTACCATGAGCGCTGCTCTCGGATTTGGTTCCGCTTCGGCCTCTTCCTGGTCAACTACATCAACTGTCGATTGTTTTGCCGTGGAAGGAGCTCGTTTACTCAACATTTCCATGAGCGCTGCTTTTGGATCGGGATTCACTTCTTCCTCGTCCTGGTCACATGCTCCAACTGTTGATTCTTTCGCCGGAGGAGGAGCTCGTTTGCTCAACATGACATTGAGAGCCGTTCTTGGGTCTGGCTCGCTTTCTTCACGTTCCGCTGGTGATAATTGGGACGCCGTTGACGTAAGAGATGTTATTGAGTCTTCAGTTTTGTCATTGTACTGTGTTTTCTGACTAGTAGTTGGTTGGTCGTATCGGGAAGAAGAAAGTCGTTTGCTAAGCATCATATGGAGAGCCGACCTCGGATCTGGCTCGCTTTCTTTCTTCTCATCTTCTCGTGGTACATCTCTGTCTTGAGGAGGTGCTCGATCTCGCTGCATAGTTGGGAGATCTGTCCTCGGGCCTGGCTGAATCATTTTTGACACACCTTCTTCATCAGGGAAGGCGACCGAACCAACCTTGAGCTGATCACCATGACATTTTTCATTTCCGATGGCGACTGCCCTTATTGACTTATCTGCTGAGGTAGGTGGGGTTTCTTTGCTCAGCAGCGACATAAGAGTAACAGTTGGGTCGCAACAACAAAGGTCCGCCGTTGAATCTTCCCTTTTCACCACATTAGATTTCTGCTTCTCTGCAGCAGCGGGGGAAGAAAAGTTGCGTGGAGCATCACCTAGGGCCGGTCTACCAGGATCTTTCGATTCCATGTAAAAATCCATTTCGTCACTAGTTGAACCATCGGTTGAAGTATGGGATGAACGTTTGCTCAACATTTCCTGACTAATAAGTTCAGCGGTTGCTTCGTTTATCGGGTGTGTAACCCGTTCGCTCTGCGCCGAGAGAACCGCACTCGGCTGAGAAACAGGACCTTCACCTCCCACCGGATCCACAACTAATAGTGCATTACCATTGTCTGACAACTCAAGATTTTCAACACGGACCCTCCTCTCCAATGCAGCAGTTGCAGCCAACGCTAAAATATCACGGCGGTTTTTGTCGTCGGCAGATCCTCTTTTCAAAGGAGTCAGTTTTTCCAATTCTTTTACATCACGAGAGTCGTCCTCTGCCGAAGGGAGATTTTCTGCACGGATTCGTCTTTCCAAGGCAGCGGCTGCAGCCATAGTTAACACATCACGACTATTCTTCTCTATTGTTGAACCTCTTTTTGAAGGAGTCGGTGCTTCTGTTGTGAGATGATCATCCGTTGCCGAGGGAATATTTCTAACAAGAATTTTTCTTTCCAATGCGGCGGTCGCGGCCGTAGATATAATATCACGGTAACTCTTCTCACTCACAGGGTCGAATATCGGAGCAGAAGGTGGTTCTGTGTCTGATGCAGTTTCCTGGACGTCGTCTATGCAAGGCTTGGTTCCGATTCGGTTCCTTCTCTCTAAGGCAGCAGTTGCGGCCAAAGTCAAAATTGATGATACTTTACTTCCAGAAGATTCGGCAGCTAAAGATCGATGATCAGAATCTGATCTGTAAATACCATCACCCGCGCTGCACCCGCCATGGTTTTCAACGGTACGTGTTGAATTATTAGCGCCATGAGAGTTCAAAGATTTGTCACCTTCGGCCGCAGTGGCTGTGAACTCGTGATCCGGCCGTTCCACAAGAGGATCCTCGATCTCGTAATCGTTTTCATTTGATACGCTGTGATCACTTCCTATCATTAATACTCCCGCATCCGATGCGATGCTATCACCTCCACTATTGCCCAAGACTGTGTCAAAATCTAACCCTGACGTTTCTGAAGAGCTATCACCAGGATCCACCTTTCCGTCCTTTGAACATGAAGTGATAACATCATCCATTTGAGGCGAAAGAGGCCGAGTTGCAGATTGTTCTAGAGATGATTTGGTGTCATCTCCATCGATTTCAATGTTCCTGCTGTCGGCTTCAAGCCTATGAATATCCGTTTCGTTTGCTTCCGGATTTGACGGTTGTGTCCAAAATTCAACCTCTGTAGCAATTGCATTCGCTTCGGTGCATTGGTCCACAGTGATGTCGGTGGCACGAATATCAATGGATGCAGTCTCATGCATGGCGTCCACATCCATTGACTGATCAACGTGCTCGATTACTGGAGTCGATGATGCTGATCCCTCCGGACATAGGTCGGCTGACGAGAGAGATTCTAGTCGAGTTGCTTCGTCTCCATGGTGTACAAGTTCGTCCTTATGACCGTTCTGAATCGTACTCTCCGGTGTGCTATGCCGATGAATTGCATGGATGGTAGATTCATGGTCGTTCCCTTCCAGCTCGCTCGTGCGAACAATGTCTATACATGACGGTTCAGTTCTTTCACCGTTCCCTATACTGATCGGCGCAACGTGATCTCCGGCCTCGGAATCCACCTTCAATTCAGTCGATTCTCTGGGTTGAAGAGAGACGTCAATTACCTGATCTTCGGTGGATCTATCCCCTGATACCAAAGCGTCATTCAATTCCAAATTTTCGACATTGTCTATTGTAAATTTAGATTGCGCACCATTTTGCAGGACATCTAGCGATGCACAATCGGTTGAGTGCTCATTATTTCTCCAAGTAGGGGAGGTTTGACCGACGACATCAATAACACTGCAAATCTGACTGTCCGTCGAAAGAGCGGAAGCGATTGGCAACCTGTGCTGAGACGATGATTCTTCGAAGTCTACAAGTTGTTGTATTGTTTCCGGCACTATTGGTACATCAGCATCTCTATTGAACCGACTGTGAAAAAGCCCCCCGTTCATTTCAACCTTTGCGAATTCAACGTCCCCGTTCGAGAGCTGTAAAGCAACCAACCTAAAATCAACATCAAAGCTGCCTGTAGAAGTTACCCTGAATGCAGACGAGTCCAGTGAATCGAAGAGCTTTGCCTCACATTCAGGTGAGGGGTGCATCAGATGAGCATCCGACAACACCTTCCACCCCTGAAGAAGAACCTCATTTTCATCACGTATAAAGCCATTAAATTTGGTTCCACCATCCTCGACGATAGATCCAGATGATGTGAACGTGGAAAGACCCGACTGTCTGAGTGAATTGTCGTTATTGGTATCAAAATTCTCAAACTCCAATGTTATTGAAAATTCCTCACGATCGAAGGAACTGGCATATCGCCGCATCATATCAACATCGAACATGCTCAATGTCATCCTCCCCTCCCTCAAGAAGTGAGGGCAATTGACGTAGCGAAATAACACCTTACTTGGATCATCAACATCGGCCGCAAACTCACCGCCAAAGCGGCACACTAATGTAAAATCTTGATGCAATACCAAAAGTTTCTGCTGACGAATTCGGTATGTTCCTTCCTCCTCTTCCCATTCATTCAACGACAATGATGATAATGTTTTGGTGCCACAGTCGGCGATGCCGTGATCAATTTCATAAGACGAATATATTCGTCGTCGTGCGACATCCCCATGCTCCCAAATATCCAGACATGGCATGTCATCGACGGGCACTCCCTTGAGTTGAATCGATGACAATAATATTGGCTCTGGATGGGGGTATTGTTTCCGATATACAAGCTCATCGAAATTTCGAAAGAATTGACGTAAGCTTGGTGGAATGTGATTGGATATGATATCGTTTTCAGATGGAAGAGATACACCCGCCGCTCCCACAGCATCTGTATTGGATGTTGATGATGAAGTTGCCGATGACATTATCCCCCGCCGTTTACAAAATATTTCAAACCCACTCAATGCATTGGGCACCATGTTGCAAAATCGTAAATAACAGGCAATGGTGACCCCAGTCCGAGTCTTGCCATTGCCGCAGTATACACATGCCACCGTTGACTTCTTCTTCCCTTTCTCCCTTCCTCCGTTGTTGCTACTACTTCCTTTGCTACTACTACAGCACTCATCATCATTGGTAGCAGCAACATCTATTGATAATTTCTGTGGAACCTCATGCGGGGGTATGGAAAGATACGCATGCAGGGCATAACATATATCCATGACACGTGCTACCGAGGGAGTGGAGGATCGATTATTGCTCCCATTACCACCACCGCCGCCGCCCACACTACTACTTCCAACACTATATTCTCCCACCTCTACTCCACCATACGAAGACGAAGGTGAGATAGGTGAAGAGAGGATGTCAGTATTTGCCCCATGACCGATGCTTTTTCGCATAATCGAGGATGGACTTGGCGTGCTACTATATTCCTCGCTGCCACCGCCACCCCCATCACAACTACCTCTATAATTCAACGGCCGCTTTCGTCGTGGAGACCCCCATGGTAAATGCACCGCCTGCCATCCCAACAAGGACAATACATTATCATTGTCGTAACCGTTGATGTTGTTGTTGCTACCACAATCGGCATCGCTGACGACATCATTCTCATCATCGTCATCACTAACATTGACCAATAAATATCGACGAGCATGTCGTTTTTCGAGGTAGGATACCAATTCATGAATGTCATTTCCCCGTCGTTTCCTCGTCTTCCTGCCACTGTTGCTACGTAATAATTGTTGCGGGTGCTGTTGCTGTTGTTTACTCGCGTGTTGACCAATAACTCCTTGAGGTTGCTTCTCAGTACTGCTGCTCGTGGTGTTTCTGCCGTCATTATCACGTTCATCATTGGCATTTGTATTGTCAAGTCCACCAACCTCATCCAATTTCAAGTCTTGTTGCCGTCGAAGTAAAATTGGGGGTGCCATGCCAATAATTTGAGGTGTAATGTAATGCATATCGAGAGATGGGGGAATACGACGTTGCAGTTTTTGTAATTGTTTCTCGTCTTTTTTGCTTATGTTGCTGTTGGTTAAGGTAGGGGTAAAGTTGAAATTTGTGCTGCTGGCGGTGTTGTTGTTGCTGCTGTTGTAGTCGGTTGTGGTGGTGTCATTGTCAGTGGAGGTTGTTGTGGTTTGCTCATTTTCTTGACTAGGTTGTGCTGCTTCGTTCGTACTGCCTCCATTGCTACCATGGATGGGGGTATGAGAAGAAGTGTCGGCTTGGGTATCGTTCGTTGCAACTGCACCGTCGTTATCGATATCATTATCATCAGATGGTAGTGGAAGCGTAGGCGAAGGGGGGAGGTGGATGTCACTGTCACTATTCTTGTCATCGATCATGAGCGGGATCTGACTTGCCTGTTCATCTTCCTCTACATCTTTGCTTATATTGGTACTGCTGCTGACGGTGTTGGTGTCGTTAAAATCGGTGTTGGTGGTGTCATTGTCAGTAGAGGTTATTGTGGTCTGCCCATTATTTTCCTGACTAGACTGTGCTGCTTCATTAGTAATATCTCCACTGCTGCCATGGATGGGGAGATGAAAAGAAGCGCCAGTTTTGCTTTCGTTCGTTGCATCTGCACCGTCAGTGTCGTTCTCATCATCATGACATGGTAGAGGAAGCATAGGCAAAGGGGGGAGGCGGACGTCACTGTCAATGTTGTTGTCATCGATATTGTGCTCGACTTGACTTGTCGTCTCTTCTTCTTCTAAGTCCTCATCTACTTCTGCAAGAGGATTGTTTGCATCTGTATTATTTGTCACTGCTGCTGCTGTATTCTCCTCCTGAAAATTGTTTGCTTCTATCATGCTGCCCCCCTGGTTCGGTGAAGAGGAGGGGGGAATGACGACGACATCAGAGGGTACATCAATCTCAGTTATTATTGTTGTATCCTTCTTCTCAACTTGTGGTTGATAATCAGAATCGTGGCTGCCCTCCTCTGCCTCGTGACTAGATTCGTTAGTATTGTCAACACAGCTGCCATGGATGGGGGGATGAGAAAAAGTGCATGCTTGGCTATCGTTTGTTGCAGTTGCACCGTCGTTGTCATTATCAGTATCATCAGATGGTAGAGGAAGCGTAGGCAAAGGGGGGATGTGGATGTCACTTTCACTATTATTGTCATCGATGATGAGCTGGACTTGACTTGTCATTTCTTCTTCTTCTACGCCGTCATCTTCAAGAAGATTGGTTGCATCTCTAATAATTGTCGCTGCTGCTGTTTTCTCCACCTGATCATTGCCTGCTTCTCTCATAATGCCCCCTTGGTTCGACGAAGAGGAGGGGGAAACAACGACGACATCAGAGAGCACATCACTGTCAATAATTGTTGTTGTTGTTGCTGCTGCATCCTCCATCCCATCTTTTTTCGGTTGATCATCAGCATCAGACTCGTGAAGGCTGTCATCTGCGTCCATTATTTCAGCATCTGCCGCCACAGTCGCAGTTGCCGCCAGAGACGCTTCATCGACAGCAACAGCAGCCTCCTCTCCGTTGATGTCAGTAGTAGAAGCGACAGTGTCGTTGTCATCCATTGCCGACTCATCTATCGTCATGGAGGGGGATGGTTCGTTGCCCATGATTTCCAACTCCAAAAAATAAAATAATTGGGTATTGTACCCTACGCGTCGCAAACTTCTCTTTCGAAGAACCCAGGACAATAATGAACGGTGTAGCGATGAAAACCATTCACTCTCTCTACTGCAATAAGGTGTGAAGAGGTTCTGATTCCAATCGAGAGAAGGCTGTCAGAGAATATTATAATGTAGAGCCGTCGTAAGGAAAGGAGCGGAGCGGTATCGTAGGTGCTGACGCCGCCGCCATGGTCGCATGGTGAATGCATGGCGGAGGAGAGTGGTGGGCGGGTTCGTTGGGGTGGACGGTGGTGTGAGGGAGGCACGTGGGAATTGGTACAAATCTGTGCGGCAGGAGGAAGACTCGCAGAAATTCGTGTCTCAGCCTGGCGTCGGGATTTGGTTCGTCTTCCACGTGACTTTTGCTTAGAGGCAGCGTGGAGGCAGTCTAGCATTTTTACCATTTCCACGTGGTAGATCGAAGGTGCAGCACGAAAAGCAAAAAGGCAACGACCATCGACCATCGACCATGACGGGGAGACCGTTCAGGACCATACTATCCTCCCTATCCATAAAGTCCATAACACTATTATCAATATTGAACAACACTCCGGCGCACAAGCTTGTTCTAATCATAAGGCATTAGGTTCAGTAGAAAAGATTAGGATCAAAGAACAATACTTCATGACATTTGTCTACACTGGCAAGGGCCGACGACAGGCTCAAAAGGATGATGCCCCTCCCGAGCAAAAGTTATGCGCCAAACAGGCATGTGCCATCCAATGGTGTTTGGCGAAACGTGATCATAAGGAGGAATTATGTCAGCATATTATTGATGAATGGCAGACTTGTTGTGAGAAGGTTCGGGCAGCAGTAGCAGCAGCAGCTTCAGTGTCATCCGATTCTTCGTCGGCACCAAACAACGAGACCGAGAATCGAGGAGTGGAAAAGTGACGGGGAGACTTCACACACCCATGTCCAAATCCATTTTCTGGATGAGTTGTTGGCAAAATTTTGGTCCGTCATACGCGAGAGTACGGATGCGCCAACTCAAGACGTGGTTGAGGGTTTTGTGGTTGGTAAGTGTCTTCAAGAATCTGCTGAGGTAATATTTTCACTTGCTACTACTACATCATTCTCACGACAAAATGCTCTGAAAATTCTTACACCACATTACAAGAACACAACTAATACGTCCAACTTGCCGTTTCATTAAAATCATTCAGTGGCCTTCGAACACGCGGTGTGCGCATCGCCGGAGATTCCACCACCGTCAAAATTCGATCCGATTTGTTCTTCTGCTTCCTCTCATCCATGATCACCTCAAAGCCATGGTTGTAACATTCCAAATCCAATGGATCCATCCCACCATGACAGTCGAGCATACCCCACACCGACTTCTCCACATTGGTAATAACGTCTTCGGCATCGGCACCAGCCTGGGCGGCATTGTAAAACCAACTGGGAATGTCGGATTTCTCCACACCCAACCGGATGCACACGTCGAGAGCAAAGGTGCAGCAGTTCTTGCGTAGTAGATCATAATCCGAACCCATGTATTCACGTGCCATGGATTGAATGACGGCTTGACCATCGGCGAAGGATTCTATTTCACAGAAGCTGTAGACACACTCTTTCGTCTTCTTGGATGACAATGAGAGCGCGTCGACCGAGGAGGAGGTTGCAGTGCTATCATCCAATATTGACTTCTCGCCATCTATATTCGATTCTTCTCGTGCCATGTTGGTTGGTTCCTTTGGAATACGGATCCATGTTCGTTTGGTGGTGTGTAGTTGACCAAAATCTATCGTTTGTCGGTATTCGTACCCTGGGGATTCCTTGGGACTTTGGATCAAGTATGTGGGAAAAGAACACGCCAAACAACAACTTGATTAGCATACTGAAACAATACAACGAAAGATCAGGAAGACTGGAAAGGTAAAAATACGTCGGACTCACGCGCAAGTGAAGATCCCACACATTCCGATTATACTGTTAGCTCCGAAGGCATATTCGATGCCGTTTACCTGAAATGATGTGTGAAGGGAAGTAAAATAGGTTGAAAGATGATGTGAGCGTCCACATTGCGCATTGATTCATGATGAAATAACAAACGGCATGCTTACCTCCACACCCACATGGTAAGCACCAGTCCCAATCATGTGGCATCCGTCGTTACACACTTTGAAACAGGTCCCTAGCGGGAAATTGCAATTAAAATATGGCATCTCAACTAACGAGTCCTTGGTCACTAAGTCATAGACATGAATCCTCACATGATTGTACTGGCGCACTCCTCCTGCTGCACCCTCGTTATCGTAGGGCACTGCATTTAACACCTCGCCACGTAGTCGTCCGTAGCGAGCATGTCGAGCTAAGCGTGATAGGAGTGCATCATCGTACACAATACCATCCGGTTGAAGAATTCCAATGCCATGGGTAAGCGAATGGTGGTTGTTGGATAATTTGGAGCGAGATGATCGACTGGCGGAGAAGGAGGACGGGATGCCAACCTCAGAGAAACTCTTGCGATAGTGCGATCGAATCTTAGTGGTTCCATTAGGTTGTTGTGGATTCGTTGCATCATGGTCGGAATCGGAGAATGTGACAGTGTCGGGAAACCGAATTTCCCCAGACTCGGAACTCTGCCCGTAGATTGTTTGAATATCCTTGTCCGATCCAGACGACTTTGCACGTGGCACGCAAGGGCGCTTTTGCCGGCTTGCAGCCTGGAGCCTCGATTCCCAAAGCAATCTATCCCGTGCTAGGTCCCTCACGGGTTTGGATGATACACAGCCCTCTTCCACTGTCATTGTCGGCGAAGCATCCATGCCACTCGCCTGGTTTTGCTTTGACAATCTCTCTTTCAGTCGTTCAGTTAACCTCGTCTTATTATATCCACTACCTGCATTAAAACAGCTGTGCGGACTTAAGGGGAGCGGACTCTTAGTAGATGTGCGTAGACGTCTAGATGACTCATGTTCACTTGTCGTAGGAGAGATACGGGTGTGCATTATCTGCCCAATCTGAGGAGGCGCTTCGATATCTCGCACGGGCGATGTTGATCCATCAGGAATAACTGATTTGCTCAGATTGTCATTGTCATCCACACTTTCAGTTGCATGCCGATCCGAATTCACGCCGACGACATTATCGGCAGAGGCCACAATGCCCCGCAAATCCTCCCCCAGTAGTCTTAATGAAATCATTGGTGCAGTCGACGTGCATCCACTTTCGCAAGTATCGCTACGAATGGCACTTGCTGATTCTACCCTTGAAACGCTATCCATAGAGACATCTAACATTGCTAACGATGCTGACATGTTGCCTTCTTCCGCAACCACAGCGGATGTAGATGAAGCAGTGGTGAGCGATGAATCCTCAGTACACGACCTTGCTTTCTGCGGCATTGGATGCTTGGCTCTTTTTGTTGTCTCACTGGATTGAGGTTGATAATTGCCTGCTCCTGTATCGTCGGCTGCACTATCTTCTGCTCCAAGCTTTACTAGACCCGACTCTATTTTGTCCTCGCTACGATTCTCGTTGGGGTGGCGATCATCAGCTACCGCAACGTTGCCTCTACCTCTACTATCTGTGCTGGGTTTTAACGACTCTGATTGATCTGAAATACTGGCGTCACTCTCTGCACTTGTATCTGATGACGACGATGCCGATGACTCGATGTCTACTATTGCTTGTTCGCGAATGCTGTCGCCAGGAGGATGATGAGCTACTGCACACTTGCTCTTGCCCGCAGCACGAAGCACTTCCACTTCAATACTTCCGTCGTCTCCACCACAACTCGTCGTGCTCGTTTCGCTGTCGGTGATTGTCAAGCGCAGCTGTGGCTGTGGCTTTGGTGCCGCCGCCGCCGCCGATGCCGATGATGATGATTTGCACGACGACGACGAACTCGAACAACTGACTTCCTCGTCCTCCTTCCCACCTTTGATACCTATGTCATTGTTGCCATCGACTACCAATGATCGTGATGTGAGATTGTCAGTCTTATGGACCGGGTTCACCGTCGCGTCCAAAGTTCTCAATGACATCATTGCGGACGAGGAAAATTTGGCCATGGTTCGCGTCGTCTCTAGAGATCAATGGTGTGCACAGCACGGATTCTACGAGAAGACATGATTTTGGCCCTTTCGCAAAGAGAGGGCAGGGTCAAAGTGAATGCCCGCCCGAGCCCGCCCGTATCGAATGAATGTTGAGGAGAAAAGATAAAAGATATTGCATGACATCACATCTCATTGTTAGTTGCATGCATGCTGCTAGAGTCTTCAATAGGCTTCAATTCAGTGCGAATGATGTCATTGTGGCTGTTTCGCATGCAGAATGGATTCATCTTTGCCTAGCAGCCGCGCCATCGTCTTGCTATGTTTTCTTTGAAGGGCTTCGGTGTCAACAATTATTCTTTCTCTCAACCCTGT
>JALLBK010000370.1:0-37010 GCA_036940085.1 Discostella pseudostelligera | reverse complement strand
GGTAATTTCGGTGCACGACAACTCTATCTGGCAGCTTATTCATGCAGATGTTTGGATGAACAGGGAATTTTTACTTTGCATTTCATTAAGCTCGTCACTTCATTTTTTCTAACGACTTCCTCGAACATCATTCTCATGTCAATTCACAGAACGTTCCCAACCGGGTATACAAAGGAATGTGTCTTCAATGCAACTCAGTGGCACCGCCTGAACCCAATGCAAATCGCGAGGGGATATTAGATGAAGATCAAGGTGTCTGTATTTCTCCGGTGCCAGATTTGCAATCTAGCGGCACCTTAAGCAACACCAACCATACTCTTGACAACGTTGAACAGAGGCATCCAAGCGACATGTTGCCATCGCATGGAGATAATGGCCTTGCGGCAATCCAGCAAAAAAGTAACGTGCCGGGCACAGGTCGTAGTAGTAGCAACCAGGGTGAAGCATGGTCCGATAATGACGACGCTAATTTAGGAGGATACTTGATGGCATCGAAACAACGGTACGGCCCAGCCGTCGATTCGTTCGTTGTAGGTGGACTAAGTGATGATATTTCTGTGCTTACTTTTGATTCAAAGAGCGATGATGGTGGTGGTGGCGGCGGTGGCGGCGGTGGAAATAACAATGCACTTAGTACGAGTCTTGAAAATATTGCGGAAGAAGGTGACAGTGAAATCATCAGTGGCTCTCAGCAAAAAAGTTATTCGCAAGCTGGTATGAACCTTCGTACTCTAAGCAATGAGAGTGCTGATCGGAGTATGAAAGCAGGATCTCTGCCTGTCACTTCTGAAATAGGGGTAGAAGAATGTCGTATCGATCAGATCCCGCTCCTAGCAAGAAAACTGGAACAAGCAGATGCTGGCAGCGTCAATCGCAACGATTGCAACAACAGTTTCACTGCATCGGCGGTTTCCACTTCATTTGGCTGCGGAGGGAATGGACTGGATGCGCGAATCCTTGAGAAGAAGGAGTTTAATGCTGCTGTTGGAGCCAATACTCCTTCATTGTATCAAGCTCCTGCTCACGAAATGAGGAGTTTGATGAATGAGAAGGCTGAACAGGCCATGGCTGACGAATCTAAGAGAGACGATGGAAACACCACGCCAGGTGCGCAGTGCGTAAATGTTGATGCTCAGAGAACGTTACTTGATAGGAAATTTGCTAGCATGGATGTGGGTTCATCCGGCACCTCAAACGCACCGTCTGCTGCGATCGACCAAAGCAAAACTTCTGTGGATGCTGACGAAACAATGTCAGAGTCAGAGTCTCGAAGCTTGCTTGCGCATTGTTCAACTTCCAGCGAATTGATTGACGCTCTGAAGCTAAGTACTTCAGTACCCGAAGTCGCTACAGTGCAAGTTCTGTCAAAACTACGCGGCTGTCTACTCGACGCCTACGGCTTGATAGACTCGCAGGAAAATCGAGGGCGTTCCAAGATAGCATTCTTGACTAGTGCATGGGCAAAGACACTCACGAAGGTTATGTCGTCTCATGCAGGAGACCCCAACATCCAATATGAAGTATTACAAACCCTCTGGACCATCACCTCGTTGAACCCCCAATATGTGTCTGATTTTTTCAAGTCCAGTGAGAACATGAAGCAAGTGATAAGTACGATGCAATCTCACATCAAAGACGAACGGATCCAAGAACATGGCTGTGGTCTCATTTCTTGCATTGCTTCGAATCAAGCGTATGCACTGCGCTTATTGGAAATTCAAAACGGGCAATTCATCCATCGACTGATGGCGGCACTTCACTTTCGTGGTCGACAGGGCAAGGTGCAAGCAAGCGCGTTAAAAGCTCTGTTCCGGCTGTCATCGGCATCTATGTCATCCGGATCTGCATTGGAATCATTGACGAATATGATGGGGCAATATGTAGAGGGCGACTCATATGTTGGAGGAAATTCATCGAAGGCAATTATGGCTGTCATTTCGGTTATGGATCGCCATCACACTTATTTACCCGTCCAGATTGAAGGGAATCGTCTTTTGTGGAATATACTAGACCCGGGATGTATATTGGACACTGACCTTATATGCATTCTCACGGGAAGAACATTGCAACACATCGAAAAAGCAATGATGTCTCATCGAGACTCTAATATATTCCGTGAAACAGCTATTTGCCTTCTCTCCAAGATGTCTTGTCTTGGGAGCGATTTGATTGAACCAAACCTCTTCCTCTGCATCGTCCGCGTGGTCGTCGACGCTTTGAAGGCTGAAATCATGGTGGCGCATTCTAACTCTGTGATTGTGGCATTTCATGGTTGTCGATGTCTGGTCAATATCTGCTCAAGCTCGCCAACTCTTCTGCTGTCGAAACCAGTGTTCGATGGCATTCCTGTCATTTTGTCCTGCATGAAAACGTGGCAATATGATTTTGCCGTTCAGTCTGAAGCATGCGTCGCATTAGCCGCGATATGCAAAAATGAGCCCACCAACAAAGAAAGAGTGCATCGAATGGATGGCGTTGGTACCATCATGAGCGCGTTTGACTTGAACAGCACAATCCCATATGAGAAACATAGCGTCGAAACCAAGATACGAGCTTGCCTTGCACTAGCAATACTTGCAATCGACCCGATAGTGATGTGCGACATCCAAGATAAAGGAATATTTTCCAAGTTAGAAACCCTTATTGAGGAAGATCCAACCATTCCGGCCGAGCTTCATCATGCTATCCAAGATTTGCTCACCCTGGCATCAGACGATGAAAACATGGGTCGAAATCTGGTATTTCAAGAGCGAGCCAGTGAGGAGGGAACATGCGATTGTCTTCGGGCTAATTTACGAGTGGTAACTTCACCAGATTTTACCCGAAACAGGATCACTTATTTGAGATCCAGTGCCCTTCGTGCCATCGAGCGCTTTCCTGAATCCGCTAGCGTGCAAGAACATGGTTGTAAACTACTTGCATGTCTTTTTGATCTTGCATCAGATAACGAATCTTTTGCTCGGTATAGAGTGAGTTCAGTTGAACTGGAATTATCTGAGGAGCCTGATATATCGGAGGAGATGAGAATTATTACTCTTTCTTTGAGGAATCACAAGAACAAACCAGCAAATGCAGCAGCGGCATGCTCAGCACTTCAAAACTTTTGTGTTTTGTTGTCTCTCTCCAGCTCCGGGGAAACTCCAGATCTTTCAGATGTATTGTTCAGCTCTTTGACTGAGATGATCAACGCCCTTAGTTTACACCATGACGATAGCGAAACCTTGGAACACGTCACCGGGGCACTTTGGGCGCTTTGTGCGGTGAGAGAGGAGCTAGCACTGTCTCCAGAAGTTGTGTGCAGTATTGGATTGATTACCGAGACGATGAATAGATTCCCTCAGTCTGTTGATTTGCAGAGGCACGGTATTGGACTCTTAGGTCTCTACTTCTCCTTGTCAACAGATAAGTTGGATTTTGTTGATGATGATCTCGTTTACGCCATCATAAATTTTATCAAAGAAGAGATCAACAATGATGACTCAGTCAAAGATGGGTTCGATTTGATTGAGACCGCAGTGAACATAATTCAGATCATGGCGGATAATGGGTTTGAGGTAGTGAAGACCATTCTTCAAAACGAAAATCTCATTGAGACGATAGTCGGTTGCATGTTCAAGTTTCCTGAGTCGCTGTCGATTCAGGGCGCTTGCTCCGACATTCTCACCAACATCGCGGTCGATAATTACATCAGGGCGGATGTCTGCCATAAGGGAGGTACTACGAGGATAATATCAGCTTTGGAAAACTTGAAGCATGATCCCATAGTGGTATGCAAAGCGTTTATGGCCCTCTCCAATCTCATTGCTGTTGCTGATGTCGAGATACTTCGTGCGCATGATACACCCGTGGTAGAAATATTTTTAGGAGCAATGAAACTTCATCCACAAAATCTTTACATCCAAGTTGTTGCAGCCTATGCTCTTTGGGGATTAGCAGCAAGACACGATTCGTTTAAAGATGAAATAGTCAACAAAGGAGGGACAGAGGTTGTCGTGGCGTCCATGGAGCGATTTATCGGTTCAAAGCATATGCAGGTTCGAGGTTTCATCGTTATCTGGTCTGTGGCCACCCGGAGGCACCTTAAGAAGAGGATAGGGCGGTGCGCAATCGAGCAAGTGGCCAATGGCATCAGCGCTCATATATCCAACGAAACTGCCTGCGAGCATGCAATGGGGTGTTTGACATGCCTGTCCACAACACCCGTCAATAAGGAGCTGCTTGTTGCTCATGGTGTTGCAGATTTGATTTACTTCTGTAAGTACAATTCTTGTTTCCTTTCAAAAACATGCACGTTGTAATAACCATTTCACTGATGAGCGTTGTTTCACCTCTCCTCCGTCCCAATCACCAGGCTTGTGGATGCACTCTGACAAGCAAAATGTTTGCCATAATGCACTGACGGCTCTCTGCAACGTTAGTGTGGACGTTGAAATGGACGAGGTGTCAGATATCACGAGCGACGACCTGGATGCGGTAGTGAATGCCATGAGAGCTCATCGAAGCGTCCAAGTCATTCAAAAACGAGCAATTATTCTTTTGAGAAACTTCACGTTTTCTCAGAATAATATCGCTGTGATGGCGCAGAATAAGTATTTGGTGCCCTTGATTCATTTGGCCATGGCGAATCACAATGATCACTTTCAGGGCCGCGCGCAAGATTTGCTGCGAATCCTTCCTCCGCTCAGTCGATGAAAGCGTCGCGATTAACAGTGAAAGAGTAATTTCAGTGTAGTAAGAGAAATCGTTAATGTCACTTTGACGTAATAGATTCGGCCATAGCAGCAAAGGCCTCCGGACCCGCGCGACGTTCGTCTCACTCTCGACCCACCAACCAGCTCCACAAATCAGTGCCCACCGCTACGGAACTGATGAACGACCTGCTACCATAAAGGATGATTGTTTGGCCACCCACCACGAAAGTAAAAATACTCTCCGGCCCAGCGGACATGCAGCGCATCAAAATTCGGATTTTGCCTCCTCGTCATCAATTCCCATCGCTTTCGATATGTGTGGAACCATTTCCATAGGTCCTACGCCCGAGAATGACTGCACTGTACCATCCGGCTTTACAAGATACTGCATGGATGGATATGGCACACATTAATGCAAAAATGAGTTTGGATCATTCCATCAATCAAAGATTTCAGCAAGCATTACGAGTCCATCATCACCACTTACATAGGTTGCAAAATTCCAAGTTATACGAGGCTAAATAAGAGAACATGGGCAAGAGCAACATTATGTTGAGTTTGTTTCCAAATCGATGTTGCCAAAAAGGGTGGATGTATCATTCGAAAACAAATCTCTCACCGGACCGGCAACTTTCTTCAAGTAATGATAGACCGGGGAGGCATCCAATCCATTGACATCCACCTTGTCCATCATTATAAATTCCACACCCTTTTGCTTGGCAAATAGTTTAATCGCAGGACATTCCTCTGGCCTGTAGGTAACAAGCACATTAATAAGCAGAGAAAAAATGGGCAATGTGCATATGATGAGGGGGGAGAGGGAACGACCAAATAATGTGGGGAGCACCAAACAATAGAATAACGTTCACGTACTCCTGATTCCCAAACTGGTTGCATGGAAATGCCAAGATATTGAAACCCATCGGAGAGTTCTTGAATCGATAATGTAGATGCACTAATCCTGTGTAATGAGACTCGGTATATCCTAAGCAATTATTGTAATTTTGGGGGAGATAAAAGAGCACGTGTCAAAAAGGTTGTTGTTCCAGTGACGATATGAATGAAATACATTTTGCGCAACACGAGAATAGATGGTATCTCACCGCAATAACTCGCCACATTTGTAATGACTGTCACCTTTCCTTTGAATTGATCAAATTTCACCACGTTCTTATCAATGTCCAGTGCTTCCAAGTCGAAGAATGAATTGATATTAGCAATTTTCTTCTCTGGCGTCAATTCAAGGGACGAGGGACAGGCGAGAACTATTTAGATTAAGAGTGCCTTGATGTAATTATAGAACAATGAAACAACCGCGATGTATTTGCAGCATATAAATAGAAATACATCATGATCCACTCACCAATCTCCGCGCTCATGGTCTTCTCTGTCTCCGCCAATTTGCCACAAGCGTCGGCGCAGTTCGACCACATGTACGTCGGGTTCAGACTGCATTCGCCTGTAGATGCCCATTCGTCACATTGCGGATGCGCATCTTCAGCAGCGACGACGACGATACCACCACCATGGCCGATGTCATTGCTGAGAGAGGTGGCTAGTAGGATTGTCGCGAGGAGGAGACGGTTCATCATGGAGCAGTGATGGTCGGTGCATGCGGCGGAAATAGAAGATAAAAAGGCAGAATCCGACAAGATGGAGATCTTTGAGTATTGGCAATGGCGAAATGGCGGGAAAGTAAAGATTCAGAAAGATACTCCTACATAAATAGGAAAATTAAAATAAAAAAAGATAGACTCCTACTTAACAACAACAACACCACCGACGAAAATGGCGGGAAGGTGTCGACCACCGACCTCCGTCCGTCCGTCCGTCCGTCCGTCCGTCCTCCGACGCCGACGCCGACGCCCACGTACGGAAGATTATGTGAACCATGAACGGCCAACAAGTCGATAGGTGGTATAGTACAATGATCAAGATGTCCGCTCTCCGCCCCTCTGCCTTCCTTCTCCTACGAACTGTCTCCCCGTCTTGCGGTAATCCTAGTAGCTGCACTTTATCATCACTGCAACGACTACGCAACCAGTCTCATTCTCATCATTACAATGCCCCACGTTGGATTGGCGGCGGCCGCAGCAGTAGCAGCAGTAGTTCGACGAATAAGCAACGAAAGACGAATCCTCGAACAGCAGCAGCAACAGCAGGGTCACCGAGGAAGAGAAAGCCAACAATCACCAATTTTGCTCCCTCACCGACTAATACTGCCATTTCATCAGCACCAACATCCTACGCTAACATACGCCTGGCTCCACACATGATGCAAACTTCATCGAACAAAACTGCATCAGGGGGGGGGATAATGGACCACATGAAAAACAATCCACTTCTATTCGCGGTGGTAGTTTTCCCCACGGTAACAATGGGTTTATTACTCTTGATTAAGCCTACGCTTCGTCCGAAATTTATGGGTGGTGGTGGTAGTGACACTAGTGTAGCTGTCGGCGGCAGTTACATTCCAAACGAGGCACCAGTGTATGAAAGCGCCAATACAGCTACTGTAAAGGAAGAGATGGAAAATGTCATTGTTGAAAAAGAGATGGAACAGATTCGAGCCAAGGAGGTGGTATCGGTGACAAAAACAACCGATGATGGAAGCAGTGTTGCACCATTATCATTTTTCACTCGACGGGGCGAGAATATTGATTGCGATGCCGCCGATGGTAATAATCTAACAAAAAGGGCAGAAGACGAAGGAGAGGAATCATCATCAACGACTGCCACCACAACGAATGTTCTTGATTTGATCTCGGCAATTGGGATACGTCCTCATCCCGGCGGTGCTGCCTAGCAAGGACAAACGCAAACCAGACAAATGCGAGATAAAATAATAATAATCGACAATCATTTAAACGTAATGCAACGACATAATACAAAACACATCATTGTCAGATAATGGAACTCCATTTCCGTCATGACCGGCATTGGCGAATTCGAGAGTCCATGAACGATGAACGAATATGATGTATCATCTTCGCCCAACCGATGCCACGTGTTGGTCTACGATTGTACATAATTCTCCCGTCAAATCAATGCCACGTGTAAAGTCAGTCAGTCGAGTCCACAAAATCTCCCGTCAAATCTATGCCACGTGTAAGATTAATCAGAGCCACGTGGAAGTGCCCAACCTGAGTCGAGTCGACGAAGCCATAGTATCTCCCGCCAACTCAATGCCACGTGTAAGCAAGTGCTCACTTTCCTGACGCCAGACGGACGATTCCTTCCCACCACAATACCACAATTCCGACGACATCACCATGAACCCATCAGCCTCCCCTACCGCCACCTCCTCTTCCTCCACCACTACCGCCGCCGCTGCTACATCAGCGGGAGGGCTAGGTGGTGGCATCCCTCTCATACGTGGTGTTGAATATCGATGTGGAGATTGTGGCGCCCGGAATTTAATCAAGGGTGGTGATCCTGTCCGATGTCGACAATGTGGGTTTCGGATTTTGTATAAGACTAGGACGAAGCGATGTGAGTTATATTAGTTTGACAGTAGATTTGGCGTTTACCACCTAGAGATTTTGGTGGTGGTGGTGTTGTTGTTGTTGGCAGTGTGTTGTTTTGTATGATTCATATATCTCCAATGATGGATATTTTCTACATGAGATTTCGGCAGGCTACATTGTGTGTCGAGGATAGATTCCTCTATGCATGTACGTATCTCACTGACGACAACTAATTATTAATGCGGAGGAGAGATTATGATGTATGAAATAGTTTGAGTGGAGAAATTGGAATTGATTATTGTATCGCTTTCAATACCTTGGCTAACAATACCGTGTGTGCATGCTTGACTCATTCTCATGGATTCGATTTATAGTGATACAATTCGAGGCTCGATAAGATACAACAACAATATTCAGTTTGTGGAGAGATGAGAGAGCTCGAACAATTCGACATTTACGTTACTGAGATGGAAAGAATAGGTGAAAGGGGGAGGGGGGGGGTATATGGGAGTGGGGACAGAGTGGATAATTGGACGATCGTAACTCGTTGTTACCCAAATATGCATGTGTTTCATACGGACTCCTCACTTTCGTTCGATCGACACTATCTACCACATGTCGCCCTCGTTCTTCCAACACACTTTCGCCCTCTCTCTTCCGATACTCTTTTTCTTTCATTGGCTGCCACTAACTGTCAACCTTACCCACTTCCAGAAGTAGGCCGAAACACAGGCTGCAAATCCCTCTGAAACTCGATCACTACCTCACTTCCTTCCCCATAGCAATCGACCAATACCACCCGTGCCTCCATAGCCACTCGTCGGATATTCTCAATTAAATTCATAGCAGACAATCGATCAGTACCCCCGGCCTTCTCCAATGTACGTATCTGATTCACCGCTTGGGATAATGCATCAATGAATTCCCCATGCGATACTAATGCCTTCCCTCCAGTGCCATTACTCAACTCAATCGTCTTCCCATCGGGACTGGTAATACTCGTAGCCTGTGGACCCAAGTAGTATTGAAGTTGATTGGTACGAATTGAGGATATTTCCGTCCGTAGTAGTTTATTCAATAAACCCATGCCTGGGGGGACATTCTTCTCCAATTCCTCTTGACAGCGTGTATATATGTGTTGGAGGATTTGAGCTCGATTGGCACTACCGCCAGGTGCGCTACTACCACCATCTTTCTCCATCTCAAGCGAGGAAGCTGTGTCAATTACTTCATCGTTGTTGTTGCTGTTATTGCTACCACTATCCTCCATGGCTGCATCCTGGATATTCATACTCAACACACTAAAGAAACTCATATCCAATTTCCCCTCTTTGGCGGCTTTACCAATAAGACTGTCCAATTTACGAATTTCACCACTGTTGAGTAGTTGAGTTAAAAGTGCCCGTCCCGAGACTAGACGAGTGTCGAGTACATTTTGTAGGACTTTGCCGACTTGTACCATTTGATGTTCAAAGTTCAATGTATCATCATCGCCAGTATTACCATCATCACCATCCTCCTCCTCGTTCCATTCTTCCGTCTTCGCGGCCATCTGTAAAGCAACAAGTAAACTGGGAGACATGGTTTCTAAACTGTCACTGATGGCATTCTCCAATGATGATGATTGGTCATTGTCATTATTATTTTCATTTGCTTTCTGGTTGTTGTAGAGGAAGGAAACAAAAGCTTTGTCCTCGTATGTGAGACGTGGTGTTTCAGACTGCATTGCTTTAAGAGCTACTTCTGCTGCTAATGATGCTGATGCAGTAGTAGACGCAATATCGTTCCCTTCCGTTTCTATGCTATTTGTATCTGTGGATTGCAGTGCTACGAAAGAACCTCTGCTTCGCGAGATATGATGCTGATGATGCTGATGATGAAGAAGGCTAGATATTGTCAAAACTTTGGAAAAGATGTTGCTATTGAGCTGAAAGAGACGTCCACGAATGTCTGCATGTCCAACAACGTAATGATGATGTGGGTGATGATGTGGGCGATAATATGACGAAGTACAAGTCGAGAATGATTCCACAAGTAGTACTTCTGGAGATGACGCCAATCGCCCCAGGGTGAAAATAAATGCGAAGAGTAGTTGACTAAACGATAAAGACGATAAGACGCCGCCGGTAGGAGAGGCAGTGCGAGAAATTGGGTGATTCATGCTCATCGTACTATGGAAGAGAGTACAAGAGTTATGATGCTGCTATATAATGTTACAAGGTCGTTGAGTGACGAGTGGGGATGGTAACGATAGGGTTCATCATGCATGCCGATAGATGATGTGCACCGTCATGGTTCATGTTCATGGTTTCTGTTGCGGCTTCGGATGACGAGGGATGACGATGACGACGGTGGTATGTGGTATGTAGGTGGAAGAGTCTTACTTCCACGCGGCAGGATTCTGGCCGTAGGATACGGCGGGAAGAGAGTGTGGCGAACGTTTGGCGAAGAAGCCACTCGCCACTCATCACTCATCACTCTGCATTGAGTACCAATTCCCACGTAGTTCTGAGTCATTCTGAGTGCTAAGTGGTCCACTTAACACTCAGAATGACTCAGAACTACGTGGGAATTAGTACTTGGATCTTTGGCATTAGGCATCAATCTTCAATCTTCACCACGGCGACAACATCATGACCATGACAGCCGCCAGATGCAGTAGTAGCAGTGCTCCCCACCAGCTGGTCCTAACCGAACGCATCGCACTGCCAATTTCCTCGCACGACGACGACGACGACGACATCAACGACGATGACGTTGATGATCTCGAGGCAACACTATCAGAAGCGCTGCTCGTCACACTCAATCGCCCCACAAAGAAGAATTGTTTCAATACTCAACTTTGTCGCGAGTTGGCCACTGTATTCTATAATGTTGCCAATGAGATTGAGGGGTATGATCATGATGACATCACGGATGCTAATTCCAATAGTGCTGCTGCTGATGCTGATGGTGGTGCTGATAAGAGGAGAAGAAGGAGAAGGATAGTCGCCGTACTCTTTACTGGCGCTGGACAATCTTTTTGTGCTGGTGCCGATTTAACAAATCCGCCCAATCCCATTCATCAATCCAGTGATTTGGCGCATCATTTACGATACAATCCAGTATATCAAATGTCAAGAGTTGGAGTACCGATTATTGGGGTGTTGAGAGGTCATGTAAGTTACATCCATCGTGACCATCTGTGCATTCTATCATTGACTACCCTCAATCTATCTCACGTTGTCTAATCTCAAACACAATTGATCTCTGGTATCACGTGCTGAATCCTCTATTATAACGCTCTCTCTACGCATATGAATATATCAGGTTATCACCGGTGGATTCGAACTAGCATTAGCCTGCGACATTCTCCTTGGCGATACCACTACAACATTTCGTGACACGCATGTGAAATTTGGATTAGCACCCTGTTGGGGATTATCCCAGAATCTATCTCGAAGGATTGGAATTGGGCGTGCCAAACTTGTTTCGTTTAGTGCTCAACCTGTTACTGCGGAACGAGCGTATGAATGGGGATTGTTGGATGAGTTGGTGATTGTGCCATCGGTAGCGGTCGGCTCCTCTTCGAGGAAGAAGAAGGAGGATGGCAATAAAACGACGACGACAACAATGGAGGATAATCTTGTACTACATCGAGCCATTGAACTTGCAGAGGCAATATCATCTAATAATCCACTGATGGTACGACGATACAAACGTGCCATTGTCGAGGGGACAAATGTCAATTATTCGAATGGATTGCTACGGGAAAGGGAGTTAGGATTGGCACATTATATGGAGATTGTGGGTGATGGACGGACATTCGAGAGTGCCAAGGAATATATTGTCGATCATGATGGCCGACAACAAGTGGTGTCGCAGTCAAAGTTGTGATTCTTTGGTGATGCACCCAGTGCCGTCGACCAAATGATGACATGATATAATTGTAAACTAACACGTTTCTACTATAATCTCCCAGAATCAACCTACTCTCCAACAGCCATTAACTGCCCCTCCTAAAAATGTCTCTTCCTGCTTCAGACAAAATGATTATTTCCACACTCGACCAACAGAAAAATGTGACAGTGTGCACATCCATCCTCCTCCACTCTTTCAATTATTTTTAAGCAAGAGATAATCCCAACGCACTCCCCATGGCCCTATTGACTTCCACCTCTATCATAGCCTCGGCAGCATCGGCACTTCCCGCCGCGGCGGCATTTACTTTTGATTTGGCAGCCTCATAGTTGGCAGTCACGGCGGCAGGATCGAGGTCGTCAATTTTGACTGCCTCGGGACAGACGATATCCTGACGAGATACATAGAGAGTGAGAGATAGAGAGAATGAAATGAGACAAATGACAATTGACACAAAAATAGTGCGTGAGAAATAAATGCACATCGGAACCATCGTGTAATAACCCCCCCGCAATCTCAAACACGAAGCGCCAACAAATAATAAGATATCTTGTGCAACAACAAAACTCTTACTGTCGTCGAGCCTTCATGAGTCAATGAGAATCCCCCGGGCACAAAATACTTCTCATCCCCCCCATCGGCATGCTTAATAGTCAATAATCCCGCCTTCAATTCTGCCACAATAGGAACGTGATCGGCCGTAACTTCATACTCTCCCATGGCACCCGGCACGATGACCGAAGAGACCGGTGTAGAGTCGTAGAGTGTTTCTTGGGGGAGATTGAAATTCAAGTTCATGAGACCAGAGCCAGCGGTGGCAGCAGCGGGGGTGGCGAGCTTTCGAACAAGTACCATGCCCGATGTGGAGGGGCGGGCAGAAGAGACGACGACGCGGCGGACGAGGTGGGAGAGCATCATTGTTGTTGGTGTTTGCTATCTACTGGTGCTGGTGCTTGTGCTTTTGGCGGCGGCGGCGTGCGGCGTTGGGTTGTTGTTGCAAGGACACTTCTTGTTGTTGTTGGCCGGCGGGCAAAGATTCGTCTGTCCAACGTCATTGTCTCATCTTCTGCATCGTCTGGCCGTGGTGGACCACATTGTGGTGTCGTTATTGCTAAGCATCTTTTTTAATTTTAAAATTTATCTTTTTCAATTTCAAATTTAATTTCAAATATTGTTTAGCATCTTTCTGAATTTCGTCTCCGTCTGACCACGGGACCATGGACCATGGACCTCGCCGCCGCCACCGACGGCACGCATAGAAGATTAGCACCACCACCATAATTTATAGCAAATATCTTTCACCAGTAGATCTATCGCAACATCATGGGTAGCACCAGCGCCGCCTAGCGCTTGCACTGCACGGCCGATTCTTCGTACGGTTCGACGTGAACGTCATTGCCATTGCATACCGACATGACTTACCATATCAAATCCTCCTGGCGTGCAAGCGTTTCTCATGGTCCAGCCTGCCGAGCCAGCTGCCTCTCCTACATTTGGCAATGATGACGATAGCAATAAGAAAAATACAACCGTCATGCCGAAAGGCCAATCTATCTACCTCGACGGATCGGCAGCCGCTCGCCAACTCCTGATGTCGATTCGGAAGTATTGTACAACAATGACATTTTTAAAATTCAAAATGGCCGGAACTCAGTTGCTCTCTCTCTCGAGAGATGACCGCTCGAGTTCGAGTGTGGAGTTTCAGTTTCAGTTTCAGTTTCAGTTGTTGTGAAATCCGACAGCAAATAAATATTATTATCGGCGGCATTCCAATTCTCTCACCTGTCTAATATTGCCGATTATGAATCAAGTCATATCAGCCACCTTCCTCCTCGCACAATTTCATGTGTCCCGATCTGATTTCCTCTACGCAGATTTCAACAAGACCACTGGCTTAGTATTCAATGGAGCCGCTAGTCCAACAGCTTGTGAGGGGTCATCGAATGTGGTTTTAGAGTCGAACAGCAGCAGTACAAATAATGACAATGGCCAACAATCCAGACGGTATCAATACGGGCACACGGCAACTACAGATGTGTTTTCAACTGTCGAAACAATACCACAGAACAACTCTTCGAACGACGACGACATTGCTATCCGCTATGCAGTGTTTGGCCATCGTCTAGAATTTGACATTGATGCAGCAATTACTACCACGGCGGGGTGCAGTTCGAAACTGAGGCTTACCCCATCTCATCCATCCAAAGCTGGTTCGGTTTGGTATGATTCACGTGTTCCAGTGGTGAGTTTCTTTATTGGTCGGGGTCGGGCCTGTCGACTTCGGCATGCTGACCCGTTATTGGTGGTAGGACATGATATGCGGCCCCACCTCACGTCTCTTTGCATCCCAATAATATATATTGCATAGCTAACAGGCTTTGAAACAGTATTCAGCTGGCACATTTCGGATCAATCTGTCGAGTGCACGGAGCATGTCGACCGATACTTCTCACGAGATCTACACAGGTCCTGTGCCGTGCATGGTGGAGATGGCTTCGCTTTCGTCATCCATGGCGATCCAGTTGGTGCTTCGGCACTTGGTGGAGGTGAGACTAGACATTCATATCAATCTCTCGTATCACAAAATGAAAGACGACTCATCGACGTAATATTTTTCATCCATACGACATTGTCAAAAAAAGACGGTGAACACCTTGGCTACGGCGGCATATCCAACAGTCTTGCTGTCGAGTTTGATACATGGACGAATGTGGATACCCAGCAGAGCGATGACGTGTTTCAGGATCACATCTCCATCCATTCGAGTGGACCAACATTACCGAATAGCTCCAACGAAACAACGTCACTTGGGTATTGGAGGGCATACAATATTGCCGATGGAAAAGTGCATTCGGCCAAAGTGCAATATCTTCCATTTGTCGAGACGAGATACTTTGAACTAATGACTGCAAATGAAAATCTGATCCCGTACCTCAAAGACAACGGTGAGGGTAGAAGATTGGGAACATTGGCCGTGTTTGTAGATCAGGGAATTGTCGAGGACCGACCCCTCTTCGCAATTCCTGTGAATTTGAGCCTCTTACTTAATTTGCCTGATAGTTTAGCCTATGTTGGATTCACAGCTTCCACGGGACGGAAATGGCAGAAGAATGATATTCATCGTTGGGAATGGTGCAACTCGGAAAGATGCAAAGGAAAAGGTGGTTCTAGGTAGTTTTCGGTTCTAAAGTGCTACGACATCTAATTACTACTACTAAAAGAGGCATCATCTACAATCGTCTCTCTCAGAAGCTTGTCTACGAAAGTTCTCACCACCCGTCTGCTCTTCAAATTGATCAAAAAAGTCATTTATATCATCTTCCTCCTCTTCCTTCTCCTCATTCTTTGATGGACCGTTGTCAATAGGAAGTGCAGCTTTGTTGTCGTCAGAATTGTCCTCATCCTGTGCCACCGGTTTCTCCACCACCAAGATGTTGCCTCTGTCAAAATTCTCTCCACCGGTCTGTTCTTCAAATTGGTCAAAGAAATCCTGATCCTTCCTCCTCCCCACTAGTGAAGAAGACGATGCAGCATCCTCTTCCATCACAGCAGCAGCAGCAGTAGTAGCCACAATGGCAGAAGAAGAGGTAGAATCCGATGGGAAGATCCAGCTGGTACCCGCTGGACGATCACGTTTTGAATTCATTGCTATTGGAATGAAAGTTGATGATGCATCACCATCAGCAGCAAGTAGTCTTCCTGAATCCTCATCGACCGTCGTCCCACAACCACCATCACCTATGGCGGCGGCAGCAGCAGCAGCAGCGGCGGCGGCAGCGACGACTCCTCCACCACCACCACCACCACCACCAACGCCACCAACACTACCAACACTTCCCGATTTTTCAACATCTTCCACTACATCACATACCTCTCTCTTGGTCCGTTCTCTCCACTCCGCCGCTCTCACATCGGCATTCGCCAATGGCATAAAATGCGGATGTGCCAACAACTTCGCACAAGTCGGTCTTTTACTCGGATCCTTCTGCAAACACCATGCAATCATAGACCGGAACGATTCTGACCATAATACATTGACATCATCACTATCATTGTAGGTATGCAATGATGGTGGATCCTCTTGTATTGTCAATAGTAATACCTTCATCGGTGCATATTTCGCATACGGTGCATATCCCTTACATAATTCCAATGCCGTAATTCCCAAGCTCCAAATATCTGCCCGATATTCATATCCCTCAATCTGTTCCATAACTTCAGGTGCCATCCAACATGGCGTGCCAACAAAGGTGGTAGTATGTTCTCGTCGATTGCCACCATCAATCAGCCATGAGGAGACACCAAAATCAGCAATACGGACATAGGCTTGTCCATCTAATAATATATTCCCAGCTTTGATATCACGATGGATCTGTCCATTGTCATGAATGTATTTGAGTCCTAATAATGTTTCGTAGAGGATGTAGGTAATGTGTGATTCAAAGACCAGGAGGGAGGGTGAGATGATGGAGGAGTGGATGGTGAGACCTCCCTCGAGGACGGCATCGTCAGATGTGTAGGTAAAGGTACTAGTTGGTGGTGGTATTGTGTTGTTGTTGTTGTTGTTGTTGTTGTTTCTATTGTAGTGGTGGTGGTTGTTGTTGTGTTTTGCAGCAGCAATAGCAGTCAAGGAAGCCTCCATAAGCAACTTGGCACGAGCACCCTGCAAACACCTTAAAGAACTTCCCTTGCTCATTAATTGTGTCACTAACCACAGATCCGTATCCCGGACAAAGGAGGCATGACAGACTAATATATTGGGATGTGACGATAATCGCATAGTTTGGACTTCGAGACGTAAGTCGTTGATGTTGATATTGACATGTTCGAGGTCCATGATTTTAATGGCACATTCCACCACCACTTGTTGTTGTTGATGCTGTTGTTGTTGCTGCCCACCACTGCCCGCCTGAGAATAATTGTCACCATCTCTGCCCTCAACACCGATACCACCACCGCCAGCAGCAGCAGCAGCAGCAGCAGGCTCCTGTCGTTTTCTTGCAATGACACTCGATTTTCGTCCTCGTTTAATACTGCCGCCCCAAACAGTAGCAAAGGCACCCTGTCCAATCCGACTAGTCAACTGATAATATTCGGCACTGGTGGGCCAAACGAATGTTCCACCGGGTGAATAGATGGAGGTGGAGGTTCGTGCTCGTGAGAATTGCGGCGGCGGCGGTTGAGTTTGAGATTGAAGGCGCACTGCTTTATCTGTATTGGTAGAAGAGAGGGTGTTGCCAACTGGAAGTGCTGATGAAGATGCAGATGCAATTGCTGCCGACGCTGACGAAGCTGCTGCCAATGAAGTGGTTGCTGCTGCTTCTCCCTGATCATAGTCATCGTCGTCATCGTCATCATCATATTCGACTGCAGAGGCAAGCAAGTGAGACACACCGCCGCCACTAACATTGGTCCGACCAATAGTTTTATCATTGTCGTTGTCCATGATGATGTGATGCATGCGATGGTACAATAATGGTGGCGTTGATCACTCTAGAGTACAATCTAGATACGGTCGGCGGCGGCAGTCATGGTTTGCTGCTCTTTGTCCTTTGTCTTACGATAGCTCTTTGGATTTTGGATTTGGGGGGCGCCGGGCCGGCGGGCTCCTCCTTCCCAGCTCTCGCCAGAGAGGTAGATTACACGTGGCACAGATTTGGCGGGAGATTGCTTGTGGACTCGACTGATAGTCTTACACGTGGCGTTGTACGGCTGGCTGTCGTCTGTCTGGCGTCGATACTCGAATCTTTCGTCGGGCTGGCGTCGCTCGGGAATCGGGAAGCGTATCTTTCGACTGTCTGGAGTCCCGGTCGTCGCGTCGGTGGGGTCATCAAAAAAGCGCGGGAAAGCTCAGCTCCGCGTATCCATGCCATGGTGTAGATACTCCTAGAGAGAGAGAGAGGTTGTTGGTTGAAGAAGAAAGAGTCAACATCATCATCATGCTAGCGACCCATCACCAAACACTCAACATAAACATCAACATCAATAATATCTCCATGAAGATGTGCGGCAGCAATCGCATGGATTCATTCCAGAGATTCGTCTCCGCCCTCCGTCGCCAATTACGATACAGCCAAATGCTTCCACTTGCGTAGTGCTATCTCCAGGTTATTGTTGATTGGGTGCCACCCATCGTCGTCGTCGTCGTCGTCGTCGTAATCATTAGTAGCGTGCCACAGCATAGCCATCGGTGCAATCAAGTAGATTTCACTCTTCAATACTTCTTCATCATGGCACCCATCAAATTCTTCGCCGGGAAATTGGCCAAGGCTGCTACTACTATTGCCTTTACGGTGACAACACCCATGAATAATAATTCCATACGCACATCATCATCATCGACTTCGCCACAACATCATCTATTGCCACAACATTTATTGCAATCGCCATTGTCACCACCACAGCAGCAATTGCAACAACATGAACAACAACAACAACAACAACAATTATCGGCGTCGGCATTATCCTCCTTCTGCTTAACCAAAATGTGTCAATTGTTCCATGTTACGCCGGGGGATAATTTATACCTATCCAGCCACAACCACAATGATATTCATGATGAGGATGCTAGTACCAGTAGTAGTAGTAGTAGTAGTAGTAGTAGTAACAATTGCAATCGAGGAGTCTATTTGAAATCACCCGTAAAGGAGGGAGAAATCATCTTATCTATTCCAATAAGCTCATGTTTTCGTGATGATGAACCACCGGGATGGTTTCATGGTGGTGACAACAACAATAGCAATAACAACAACAATTTGAGCAGCAGCAGCAGCAGCAGTGGCGGGGATGGCAGCAATAACAACAACATTGATGAAGAGCTTCATATCACTGATTATGAACGGTACAATCCCTCTGCATGGTCATCTCGATTAGCCGCCTCTCTCCTAGATATGGAATTATGTCAAGACAATACCAAACTGTCAGCATCAGAAACTCTTTCCGACGAGGATAAGGACGTGATGTTAGGACGAGAGATATGGCGATCTACACTTCCCGACAAGGATATACTCCGCGCTTCCCTTCCAGTACATTGGGATGAAGATGTACTTGCTACGGCCAAATGCACCGCATTGGAATTGGCAGTGGATTCAGCATACTTTGCTAGAGCCAATGCTGTATCCAATCTCTCCGAGGAGTTATGGGGGGCATTGGTGAATAATAATTCCAAGGGGGAAACTGAAATGTTGTTGGAACGGAAATGTAATGATGTTTTGGATATTGCATTGGATATGGAGACATTGCAGAGGAAATGTCATGATGCATTGGATATTGTAAGTGCAATTATTATCGCACCCGCATTTCATCTCAATTGAAGTCTCATCTTATACCGCATTGAATGAACACTACATCTCCTTCCTTTCCATATTCAGGTGCAAACGAGAGCATGTCGCGTCGAACGCACTTGCGAAGATGGTGTGCAGTGGGGACCACCCCTGCGGATCATTGCACCAATCTTTGATTTTATCAACCACGGATCGAGAGGATCGAGCCCAATGAAGGAAGGAGGAGAAGGATGTGCCAACGCCTGCTTTGGCATTGAGAATGAACGCATGTGTGATCTGCACGATGCGCGGTTGGGAGTGCGTGCTACTCGCGATGTAATGGAGGGGGAGGAGATTTTGATTGATTATGGTGATTCGGCACGGCCCAACTGGAGGTGTTTGACATCGTATGGGTTCGTACCGGACCATTCTGATGAGGTAGTCGATGAAGACCAGAGTAGCGATGTAGCAGAGTTATGGATGAATGGACTTCGTTTTGAGGTAGATGCGCAGTCAGTTCCGTATGAACTTATGGAAGTCGCTGCTGCACAGGTATTGTTGGATCAAGCCCTCGAAGGCAATTTTGACGAATCGCAGGAGGAAGAAGAAGAGGACGACGATGATGAAAACGAGGACGACGAAGAGGAAGGCCTGGTGCTTTCTCCATCTGTGGCACGTGCCATTGCCAAAAGAGCCACGGAAGCTGCTTTTAATTTAATCCTGGAGCCAGATATCGACGATTCGGAGGAGGTTTGGGATGCACCGGAGTTTGTGCATGCCATGAACTTGGCAGCGTTATTGCGTTGGTCTCAACACAAGGTTCTCATGGCATTTGCTGAGAACCTGACCATGTTTGCCGCATCAACATCCGAGGCCGAAAGTTATTGATTTAATTGAATGTAGAAAGTAAAGCTCCGATTCTATTCTGGTTACACGTTAATAAATACTCAAATCCAGTGCTGATTTTGGAAAAGCAAATTCTAGAAAAAGAGGATCTCATCCTCTCAGACGACGACATCAGACACTCGCTGCACTGCAATCTTCCAACTCCAAAAAACAAATTTNGATCTCATCCTCTCAGACGACGACATCAGACACTCGCTGCACTGCAATCTTCCAACTCCAAAAAACAAATTTACACAGCCATGGTGGCTGCCTTTGCCTTAACCTCCTCAATATCACCCACCATGTAGAAGGCACCCTCCGGAAGATCATCGTACTTTCCGCTGATAATTTCTTCAAATCCCTTGATAGTATCCTCAAGACTGACGAACTTACCCGCCGTACCAGTGAACACCTCCGCAACATGGAATGGCTGACTCATGAACTTCTGAACCTTACGGGCCCTGCTAACAACGAGCTTATCATCCTCGGACAATTCATCCATACCAAGAATGGCAATAATGTCCTGCAAACCCTTGTAATCCTGGAGTAGCTTCTGGGTGGATCGGGCCACCTGGTAGTGCTTGTCACCAATCACCCGGGGATCAAGCATACGGGAGGTAGAGTCGAGGGGATCGACGGCGGGGTAGATACCCAACTCGGCAATGGCACGGGAAAGCACGGTGGTGGCATCCAAGTGAGCAAAGGTAGTGGCGGGGGCCGGATCGGTAAGATCATCGGCGGGCACGTAGACGGCTTGGACGGAGGTGATGGATCCCTTCGACGTGGAGGTAATACGTTCCTGCAAGGCACCCATATCGGTAGCAAGGGTGGGCTGATATCCGACAGCGGAGGGGATACGTCCCAGCAAGGCCGACACCTCGGAACCAGCCTGGGTGAAACGGAAAATGTTGTCCACGAATAGCAACACATCTTGTCCCTCCTCATCGCGGAAGTACTCGGCAATGGCCAATCCAGTAAGGGCCACACGAGCACGAGCACCGGGGGGCTCGTTCATCTGTCCGTACACAAGTGCGGCCTTGGAACCCTCGGTGGAGCCAGTGGTTTTGTCAATCTTGATGACACCACCCTCAATCATCTCGTGGTAAAGATCGTTACCCTCACGAGTACGCTCACCGACACCGGCAAAGACGGAGTATCCACCGTGGTTCATGGCAATGTTGTTAATGAGCTCCATGATAACGACCGTCTTTCCTACTCC
The DNA here is from genome assembly GCA_036940085.1 of Discostella pseudostelligera. Lineage (NCBI taxonomy): Eukaryota > Bacillariophyta > Thalassiosirophyceae > Thalassiosirales > Thalassiosiraceae > Discostella > Discostella pseudostelligera. Next base: position 15,586 of record JALLBK010000370.1, on the reverse strand, counting down.
GGCACCACCAAAGAGACCAATCTTCCCACCCTTGGCGTAGGGGGCCAAGAGATCCACGACCTTAATACCCGTGATCAGAATTTCCTGCGACTTTCCCTGCTCGGTGAAGGTGGGCGCCGCTCGGTGAAGGGGAGCATACTTCTCTGTTCCCTTCTTGGTGAAGATGGGTCCCTTCTCATCTACGGGCTCACCGATAACATTGATGATACGGCCAAGAGTTTCTGGTCCGACGGGCACTTGGATGGGCTCGCCAGTGTCCGTGCACTTTTGTCCACGTACGAGACCATCGGTCGACTCCATGGCAATGGTGCGGACGGTATTCTCTCCCAAGTGTTGGGCCACCTCAAGGACGAGACGGTCACCCTTACTTTCGACCTCGAGCGCATTGAGAATTTTGGGAAGCTTCTCATCGAACTGCAGAAGATGTTGATTGCGGTGGTTGGTTTGTCAAGGATGGATGAATATTTAGAGGGCGCGATAAAAATAATGAAAAAAATTGAGCACACCAATTGATTTGGCTATCCCCCACAATCCCAATTCAAAAATCAACCAGAGACAACCCTTCATCGGATCTAACGTCATGACATTGAACTGATTGACGTGGGAAAATATTTCCACCCTTCATTAAGACTTTGGAAATGTCTCACCCCCCTCTTACCCAACAAAATGAAATAGTCTCTCACCTGAACATCGACAACGGCACCAATGACCTGAGTGATCTTTCCGACACTGGCAGACACCGCAGCGGTGTTGCTGAAGGCGCGGGCACCGCCTAAAAGAGAGATCGGCAGGGTAAAGAATGGGTGCAGAGATGAATGAGCGAGATAAATACGCGACGCCGATGATGGTTGATCGAGACACTGCCCTCATTGATACTGATACAGCATGACTCTATCTCACGCCTCCCCCCCTCCCCCGTCCCCCCGCCGCACGTGCCATACTGTCGTCAGAGCTGGCCGGGAGAGAGAGCGAAGGCCTTAATTCAGATAGATTCACCACCGCCGCCCGCCGTCGACGTCGCCAAATAATAGGGCAGCACCCCTACACTCCCTTTCTCTCTCCGCGCCCCCCTCCCTCCGCAATCGCTGCGCCTCCAATCAAATACATCAGAGAGCAATAATATGAACAAACTCACCCAAAGAAGAAGCTAGACGGCTGGCAGCAAACAACATCCTATCTCTCTCTATTCAATTCAACACACGAGGGGGGGTGTTGCTTTTGGTGGCAATGCAGGCAAGTATCGTAGGCGTATCTTCGTCTTGTTGGCTCCGAAAGCAAGAAGTAAGAGCGCGAAGGAGCGAGAGGCGGTCGGTCGGTCGATGCTGCGTGGTCGGTGGATGCTGCGTCCGTTGCGGCGGTGATGGACAGACGCTGCCCAGAATCTTTGAGAAACACTTAGATACTTATCTACCGCAACTGCCTAAGTACGCGTATATCTTGTCGCTGATCGTCGCTTCAAGCGCGCCACCCATGAAAGTGCATACTGTCCGTCCGTCGACGGTGGCTCCATTTTTCATGTTGTGGGGCGCGCCAATTTGAAGTTTGTGGCGGGAAACCCAATATCTTCGTTTCTTCAAGCGAAGCCACCAACAAAAGCAAGCACCGACACCCTCTAGAAAGGTAGATACCGACCATGACAGAAACAGAAGACGACAGCCCCGAGATCCAACTATCTGGCTCTCTCTCTCTACCTCTCTCGGGATAAAATGCAAGGATATACGAAAAACATGAGTCCAGCGACGAGATGGAACCGTCGCTCATCCGACGGAAATATTATTGCCTCATCATATTCATATTCAGGACATCAATCATCGGATGTACAAGTACAAGTAGTGGCAGCAGCGGCGGAAAATGATATTCATGATCATGATGAGAATGGAGGTAGCCACCGTCACCATCGCTGCCAGCAGGAGCAACAGCAACACCACCCATCACATCGAACGGCGGCAATGGCGAATAATATTAAACAACAATCATATACCACTACTATCCACATAACAGAGGAATTTAAAGACCGTATCATTGCGTCATCGTTGGCATCGGCGGTGACATTCGTCACACTGTCTGTACTCATTTGTTCTGGTCAAGGTATGTATTGTATGTATGTATGTATGTATGCGAATTCTTCTCCACTTGGTATGTTTCATTGTGATATCAAGTGCTTCTCTCACCATATCTTTTACATTTTCTATTCTTTTTCTCAAAGAGATCCTACCAGTGGCATGGATTGGAAATGTAATTGCAATCTCCACACTCAAGTCCACACTGGGGGGGTCAATACTAATGGCGCTGGACATATTTCTACCCTTGACACCCGTGGCCATGATTAGTTGGGGTATTTCCTCACTACTATTTGGATCATTGCTTATTCTACACACAACAATTCAATCCATATTGTTGCCGTTGGTGGTCATGGTGGGTAGCTTGGGAATCATCCTTTGTCCATACTTGACCATGAAGAATCTACACCTGGTAATATTCTATCTGGTGGTGGCTTCACCGCTTTCACTGAGATACAGTGGCAACTACGTTGATGAATCGAATGGCAATGATGCCCATGTCGAGGAACTAGGCAATTATTTTGTGCCAGGTCTTGTGGGAACATGCATGGTTGGTCTACTTGTGGCAGTGGTGGTGCAGTTCGCCATGATGCAATTGCAGATATCAACCTCGGCGTCGCGTTTGTCACATCGGTTGGTAAAGCAATTGGCGTATGAAACTCAACAACTGTTTGCAGGAGTCTCGGAGTACACCCAGAATATAGGGACGTGCACGAGCGTCGCCAGGCAATCTCGAACATTGATTGAGTTCTACGTGAAGAAGCGGCAGAAGACATTGAAGGAATTGGAAAGTTGCCTCCCAGCACTGCGAGTGGAAAGATATTGGACTAAATCGGATCAAAATGTAATGAAAGTGGAGTGCTTTGTGGCATACTCAAATAAACAACAAAGACATGCGGAATTGATACGATTGGCCACGACGCAACAATTTCTAGGCGAAGAGTTTACCTCCCAAAATGATGCCGTGCGAGATGTCAAGGCAAAAATGTCTACTAATTTGGGGTTTGCAGTTCAGCAGATTGCTCAGGAGTATGTAAAAAGCGAGCACATGTGCTTATTCTCCACCATGGACCGACAAAGTGATGCCGTATTCCACAATCTTGCACAATGCATGGAATCCTACAAGAGAGCAATGCGGCAAGCGGTATCAGATGCTGAAACGGATCTTCTTAATAATGACGCTGCATCGCGATCATCTACCGGACCATTGATACGACAAAGAGTGGCATTTTTGGGATTGTTTAGCTTTGTTGTCGAGCTTCATGATGCAATTCAGCACATTAGAAGAGAAACGCTACCTGAGAAGTCATCCAAGCAAATCATGCATCGGTGGATAGTATCAATGCTGAAAAAGCCCTGGCTTTGGAAAGATAGAGGAAAGAGGAGGCACGCGATTAAAACTGCATTGGGCATGACTTTGGCATCTGCATGGATATCAATACCATACCTTCGAGAGCACATTTCATACCCCAACTCTATTTGGGTTGGTGTGACAGTGGCAAGCGTTAATTTAGAGAGCACCGGGGCTTCCTATTTGAAATGTATCGATCGCCTATGGGGAACTCTCATCGCAGGAGGCTTCGCAGTGAGTCGTAATCATTGTATGATGACCACCTATGATTGCAACAAATATGATAACTCATTGCGCTCGATGTTACTTAATTCGACACTGACAGATACTCATTGGGAAAGTGTTTGATGACACCGATGGAATGGCTAACCTGTTGTCAATAACAATTTTCACATTCATCTCAATATTTCTCACCAACCCGGATCGTCCATACGCAAGCCAATACGCTGCAACAAGTGTGAGCAGCATCATGTATGGAAGTTTTGATTTCTCATTGGCAGTGGATGATTTTGTACCAACCAGAGTCATGCTCATATTTGTTGGAGTTACCATTGTCCTTGTAATTGAACTTCTCGTACTTCCTCGGAGCTCCCGGACCATCGTCCAAGGGCAAACACTACAATTCTTCGAAGATCTTGAGAACCTTTTGTTTGATGCAAGCAAAGCTTGTGGCTCAATTTCATCTCTTCACAGCAGTAGCTTGAATACGGAAGAACACCAATCAATTCTTTTGAGGGACGACCCACTCTGGATGTTTCGAGAAGGGCAAGAAAAGATTGCGCTGGCAGAAGAACTGATGAAATCTGTGGACAATTGTTCAAAAACAAATGCCGTTGCAAAAAGCGAGCTCCCTTTTGGCATCTCTGAGCCGTCATTTGGGCTGTTCATTAGCCTTGATGTTATTGGGTACGAATTTCTTTTGCTGGAGCAGACTAGAATACTCACGCAGCTTGACCTCCTCATGACTACCATGAAGTCATTGATTGGATTCTACTCTCATCTGCCAGAGAATCATCTTGTCAGGTCGTTGCATTGGCCTGCTTTATTGTCGGAAGGCATCTTGCAACTTGCCCAGCACCTTAGCAAATGCGCAGACGAGCTGCGTCGTGTGTTTCCAAATGGACTTTGTCGACCCGGAGCGTGCAAAGTGTCACAAATCATTAGAGCAGTTGCGGTATTTCGAACATTCGAAGATGTCATACTCACAATCCTTAGTGACGCTGAAGACCGCCATGCCACATATTTGAACTCAATCAACTCATCTGGAGGAGAAGTGCGGTATACTCCTGGATTTCGTTTAACACTGGCTCTTGCCGAATCAGCAATTCTTACTATAGGTCAGAGTTTAAGTCGATGCGGGCAATACCTTGAGACAATAGTACAATCCTTTCCAGTCGAACAGGTTGATATAAATGTTGAGACTGAGCAGCATCATCTGACAATCATTTCAGAACATGAAGGTAATGGATGATTTTAGTATTATGGCTATGAAGGAGAGACACTCTAAGCATAAAATCGGTCACGCTGTCAGATTAGCCAATTCCAGGCCTAAAATCTCCAATAATTGAGCAAATTTTTACTTTCAATCGACAAAAGTTCATAACTTCCACTGTCCTATGGATATCAAATCTCTTGAGAATCAAAATTTCATTGGCCAATCTATTATTTGATCCACACCTCACGGTACCCACTGCCTAAATACACAACCCGCTGCTCATTGCTCCAAAGATCACAAAATTCCACTGTCCTCACACAATCAATTACATCGCAAATCTGCTAGATTTCTACTCTTCACCTCACAACTTCCACCCTCTTCTCTCTAAAGACCCAATAATTTACATTCACCAATCCACTCTTTCCAGCCATCCACTTTCTACATCGCCCCAGCTGCAATCAGCATTCCATCAAGCTTGTTGATCGAATTGAGAGTATTGATACCACCAAATTCAGGAGGGCCATCGTTGCATCCTCCAATGAATTCGCCATTAATCCTTTAAATTTGTCGAGAGTGGCGTATAACGATGTCAAAGTGAGTGCACCAATGAGTTATTGTCGACAATGTAGTTATGCAGATGTTGTTGCGCATGTTCCATACTATGTCTTTGATATGATGCAGATTGTACACGCAACTCACCAAATTGCAGGCACCGATGTCCTCCCAAGGATCTCTCCCAATTCTGCCCGGATCGCCTTCCCATCGTCTACTTGATCTAATTCGACGACTGTATATTTGGCACCCTTTTCATTGAGCAATGATTTTGCTGTTTATGACCACAACAATAAAAATGACATGAGCAGACGAAAATAATTGCACCGATTGCCAACCGGGCTATTGCTATATTGAACGGTGATGGTGCATCTATCTCACCTTTGATGCAATACGGACAGGTAGTAAAAGAAAACATCAACACAGAATTCTCTTTCACCAAGCCGTCAATTTTATTCCGTACAGCCACTGCATCATAGTCACCCGCCAAAGATTTGACGAGTCCAACCTTGCCATTTTTCAAGAAGGCAACGAGGTTGTCGAGTAAGCCTCCACCGCCACCGCTGCCACCGCCGCCGCTGCCCATACCGAGAGCCGACGACGACCATGTTCTGATGGAGGACAAATATCGTCGGCCACCACCACCAGCAGATGGTGCGAATGCATTGGCCGCGACGACAATCGAGGCGAGGAAGGAGAGAGCTACGAGATTCCTCGTCGTCATGGTCATGATCATGACATGAACTGAATCTTGCATCTAACTGCATCTGTGCCGATGCCGATCGGCGACATCATCATAGATATCAATCGTCACGTAGTATCGTACGTTGGCGGGAAAATAATTTGGGGGTGGAGGAAATGGCGGGAAGAAACAAAGGCAAATGGCGGGAAGAAAAGCTCGCGCCGGGGGGAGAGGAGGTTGAATAACGGACGAGAACGAGAATAAAAAAATTGGAATTAAGTTAATGATCAATTGAATCGCGAGGGTATCGTAATTTATATGTTGATCTAAAATCACCGCATCAACTTCCCTCGTATTGTATTTGTTCTAAATTGTACAGATATCCAAACAGCCAAAATGTGCTGGAGATTACATGACACATGACCACACCATCGTTCTCCTCAAGATTGCTGCAAAATCATCTTCTTCGACAGTTCCAAATAAGTATTCCATGAAAATGATCTCCATACTTGCTTTTAAACAAATAGAATTGCGAAGGATGTACCAATCAAAGCATGTGCCACGTCGACGACATGATACCCTTTTGCACCGCTAGTACTAGTACCCTTATCTGCTCCGGTTGCTGCAGCCTCGGTTTCAGGTGCTGCAGTTGTCGTCGTCTCCGTACCGCCTTCGGTAACCGTCGTGTCGGTCGTGTCCCCAGCTTCAGTGGCAGCAGTTGTCATTGTTGTCGAGACCGCATCCAAATCAGGAACCCCACCAGGCACAAGGCTACTAATATCGGGAATTGTAATATTACTCATAGCAATCGCATCTTCCGTACATGACGCAAAATCACTGTTGCTCGTTACGCCCGTCTCACAACAGCCAGACATTGCCGTACAAGCTTCAGAAAGTCCGTCCACCGCGCTAATATACAACGAGAGTTGATCACATGCCGTTTCGACTTGTCCACAATCACAACTGTCTCGAATGGTCAGAGATTCAGGTATGAGGCACCAAACAATGGTGCATATTCCATCGTTAGCATCAGGAGCGGGACAGCAGTCGAGGAAGTCTCCACCGGTGACGAAGTTGGCGGCGAAGCATGTTGATGATGCAGGTGGCATGGACCACGACGACGACGACGACTCTTCCCCAGAGGATGATTCAGGTGCTGCAGTTGTCGTGGCGGCATGGCTTGGAGCAACAAGAGCCGCGAGGGCAAGGAGGGTCGCGTATGTTAGTTTGAGTTCCATGGTAGACGAAACAATGAGATGCTATTCATGCAATTGATTTGAGGTGTACCGTCGGCGGAGTGCGGAGTTTCATGTCCATGGTCCATGGACATAAATAATGATGTGTTGGGTGTTTGGGTTTTACTTGGGTGTGGTGGACTTTCTTGAGAACTCTTGCGATCGGAATGTATCTACACGTGGAAGATCTGTCGATAGAGCATCCTAACATGACGCTGACACGTGGAAGACCAAGTAGACACTCGACAATGACTATCAAACGAGAGCGGGGTTGAGCAATAGAGACATCGAAGGCAATCGTTGAATGTTCGATGGTCGATGGCATCTTCTACCCAATTCGCTTTAGAATCGGCAGAGAGATATTGTATGTAATAAACGAAAGCGAGGGCGAACAATAGAGGCATCGAAGGAAATAGTTGAATCTCGATCGTCGACGGTCGACGGCATCTTCTATAATTTGCTTTACATTAATTCAGTCTAACAATACTAGGAAAATGACGCACCCACACCAAACACCTGCATTCGTATACGGAGATTCGAGAAGCCATCAAAAACTACCACATGCACTTGTCAATCAAGTTCTCAAACAAAATAGCCGACCAATGAAGTGACAATGAAAGAGAATGCCGCGTTCACAGCATACGCGCTTGCACCGCTGACGACTGGTTCCACCTCTTTTTCGGCCGGTACAGTTGTCGTGTTCGCGGCTTCGGTGGCGGTTGTTGTGCCGGAATCAGCTACAGTTACAGTAGTTATCTCAGCAGGAATTGTCGCGGCGGCAACAGTGGTCGCTGCCTCGGCTTCGGTAGCTGCTACCGCTTCTTCGGGTGTTACAGTGGTCCTGTCACCAGTTGCGGTCGCCTCTGCGGCTACAGTAGTTATTGTCGACCCAGACGCGGCAGTAGCATTAGTAGCAGTGGATATGAGCGCATCGAGGTCTGGAACCCCACCTGGAATCAAGACATTATAATCGGGCAAAGTAGCGTTAAGCGCCGTCAACGAATCTTGCGTGCACGACGCAAAATCGCTATTGGCAGTAACGCCCGCCTCGCAACAATCCCCCATTGCCGCGCAAGCACCCTCCAGACCGGGCACCAAATCCGCGAACTGGGCTAGTTGAGCACAAGCCGTTTCGACACTCCCACAGTCACAGTTATCTCGAATCAAACTCCCACCAGAGTTCATGTAGTCAATGTCGACGCACCAGACAATGGTGCAGATACCATCGTTGGGATCGGCGGAGGGGCAGCAGTCGACAAAGCTGCCGCCGGAAATCAAGTTGGAGGCGAGGCATGTCACCGATGCTGGCGGGTCGAACGACGACGCCGATGAGTCTGCACCCGTCGTAGCTGCCACCGTCGTGGTCTGGGCATCGCCTGAGGCAATGAGTGCCGCGACGGAGAGGAGGGTGGCGTAGGCTAGTTTGAGTTCCATGGTGATGGTGAGCTATGGTCTATGGCTATGGTGAGGTTCGGGTTAATTAGTGTTCGCATGATGTATGATGTGCCATGTCCATGTCCGATCTTGAGGTTTTGGATTTGGATTCGCCGAATTCTTTCCCATATCTTTGGCTAATGTAGAGTTCTTGGTCATATCTTTGGCTAGTTTAGAGAAAGCAGCAGAAAGGGATCGTTCCCACCACGTGGCAGATTTCGGCATGCCTGTCGTCCGTCCACGTCGACTCGACTCTTTGACTTACTTACACGTGGCAAATGTTGACTCGATTTGACAAACTTACTTCTTACACGTGGCGGGATCTCCGTTCCATGACAACCATCCTCCATCACATCATGTGGTTGATAGGAAAAGCAATGCGGCAAGCGTGGAATCGAATCCAATGCATTTCTAGAGGTTATATCTACTGAGTAATGAATCAGAGAGAGTTGGGTCGACGTCTGGAAACTGCACCACAACCGAATTGCAATTGATAGCACGGCGCAATTGCAGAACTCAACAATGCATCGACGCATCATCGCGCACTTATGTCATGATATATAATGGCTCGATTCGACGTCCTCCGGGAGAGCTTCATTCTCCATCTTACCAATAACATGTACTCTAGATAATCGAGAAATATCGTTTCACACCAAAAGCATTGCAAAGGATGAGCCAATGACAGAAACTGCAACCAGTACAGCATATCCAGTTGCCTCGTTGGTGTTCACTGCAAGCTCGACAGTTTTCTGTTGGGGCAAGGCGGATGATGTTGTTGTCGTAGTAGTAGCGGTGGTGGAAGATGTTGTAGTCGTCGTCACAGGGGTACCAAACTGTACGACACTACCATCCGTAATGCCATCATTGCCAGGAAGTAAAGCCTCGATATTAGGCATGGCCAAACCGCTTTCCTCAATTGTCGTTGCCATGCATCTATCGAAATCACTGTTGGATGTTGTGGTTGCAACATTGATGGTATTCTTAGAATACAAAGTCGAGTCGGCACCATCACCACCAGCATCACAGCAATTGTCGACGGCAATGCACATTTCGGAGAGATTGGCCACCAAATCCGCAAACATGGCCACTTGTCCACATGCCACCTCGATTTGGGAACAGTCGCAATTGTCACGAATGGCAACGTCGTCGTTGTCAAAGTTCACGCAGGAGAGGAGGGTGCAGGCGCCATCGTTTGGGTTTGCGCCCGACGGACAACAGTCGTTGAAGTCAGAGCCGGAAGCGAGGCAGAGGATGGAAGATTGCAATGCGCGATCGATGCTGGCGGCGCTAAAACTCGAAGCAGCGCCCGACGCGGCGACGAAGGTCGCGAGAGAGATGAAGGCTATGGGAAGAAGATGGTTGAGAATCATGGTCGACGGCATCATCATGATGGAGACAGAGGGTGCAATTGCCTTGCAGTCCGAAGATTGTAATCTCATTGCTATACGAAGGCATTAGAAGAATTGCCGCTTCTCCAACAGCAACAGAGAGAAAGACCACCACCATTCCACCTCCCACATCGAATCGCTTCACATCCTTCTCCTAAATATTGTAACGGCCAATTGAAAGCATGAGCATCTTCAGATTTTGTTTGAAAGATGCGCCAATCATCGTGAGGTAGAAGATGTGCGAGTCGCATGGATGAGTCGATCGAGAGGGTCGAGAGGCTGGTCGAGGAGAGAGAGAAAAGGGAGAGAATGGGTAAACTAATTCCTTCTTATGATCATCGTGTACGTAGGTAGACGTATACGAGGCGGAGACTTTGAACGGAAAATTCAAAAATTTGAACTTCCTGCCGATCCCTCACAAACCCGCACTTAACCATGCCATTGCCATCACCCGCATCGACTTCGATGAACCGAAGAGAGGGGGAGATACAATAGAATAGAGAGCACATCTCCTATCAACATGATAATGTTTCTGTTCGGCATTCGTTCATCCCCCCGAGCCATAATATTTAGTGTGTTCACATTATCCTCCACGAGAAGAACGACAAAGAAGCAACCATTTCATCATTTGTTCATCAAAACAACATTCACAATACCTACTTGAATGAACATTACAACCATGAGACGGAAGGCAGGATCTGCCGCCCTGCTCTCCCTGGGAGCACTACTTGCAACATCTTTATCGACTACTACCGGTGCCATTCAGTTGAATGGTGGTGGCCTGCGGCGCAAGCGAACGAAGGGGCATGAATACAAATCGCGAGAACTGCAACCACATCTTCTTCCTAGAACAGATCGACACCTCGCAGAAGAACATGGCGGCTCCTCAGCTGCGAATACAAATCCTACGCGAAGATTCTTTGTGCCACCCACTCACGAAGAACTGGACAATATCGACTTCCGAGAACTTATTCTAGAGCTGAATGACGAAATGAGCCTTGAGTTAAGTCCAACCTTCTATCCGACATATCTTGCGGCATCATACAGTCCAACTCCATTTCCTGAGACGGACGCACCGACGCCATTCACGACATCACTCGATTGCGCGGCTCCTGGCGCATGCGCAAATCGTCTTCTGGAACAAATCTACTCCGTGAGCGAACGCGTTGGTACCGTCGCGGCACTCGACGATCCAACATCGCCCCAAAGTATGGCACGTGACTGGATAGTGGAAGAGTGCGATGCCGATGTTCCCATTGATCCATGTACCGAATCACAGATTTTCTTGAACGAACAGCGGTATGCATTGGCAGTCATGTACTTTTCGCTGGGTGGCGAGCAGTGGACTTATGGGTCCAACCCTACTCTCAACAAGGATGCTGGCGCGGGATTGTGGATGACCGGAGAGAATTTTTGCGATTGGACTTCAGAAATTATGGGCAAGGATGGGCTCTACAGTCAGCTGATTTGTGATGAGTTTGGAAATGTCAATTCTCTGAATTTGCGTGAGTATCAATATCTACTACTTTGTGGAGGTGTATGCACCTCGCCGAAGCGTACGTGCTTCTGATTTCTCCTGTGTCTAACTATTCACATTCCATCCCTCTGCAATTACAGAAGCCAACAACATGGCTGGACCTATCCCTCCCGAAATCGGTGTCTTGGTCTACATGACGACGTACATCTCTTTCTTTAATGCCCAAACTGGTCCAATCCCAACATCCCTCGGCTTACTTAAAGGTCTCGAGACCTTCGACGTCGAATCGAACAGTATGGACGGCGTTCTCTTTCAACCCGAGTACGTTGGTGCAGAGGGTATGTCGAACATTGTTAATTTTAGGACGAGCCTAAATGATTTCGTGGGAACTATTCCCCCCGAAATCGGAGAGTGGACCAAATTGCAAAACCTATGGTTTGCCGAAAATCAAATTACTGGAACACTCCCTACTGAGATTGGAAATTTGGTCGATATGAGTGAGTAAAATTGCAGGGCATGAACGGTTTGACTTTGAACCATGATCGAACTCAATCGGAATTATTCAATGAATATTTATCTATTTACCCCAGAGGCGCTTCTCTTCTACGACAACACGATCACTGGAACCCTCCCAACTGAAATCGGTAACCTCAAACAGCTCGAGTGGATCGACATTGAGAATAATCAAGTGTCTGGTTCAATACCCGAGGTATTCTTTACCAACCTCGAGCTTGAAGAGGTCATCTTCAAGAATAACAGATTCAGCGGAACTATTTCCCCGTCAGTGGGTGACTTGCCAAATCTCTCCTCTTTATGGCTTAGTTTCAATATGATGACTGGCTCCATACCTACAGAGCTAGGAGGCTTAACCAACCTCAAGGAGCTTGAGTTACAGTTAAACAAATTCACGGGTACTATACCCGAAGAATTCGGCAACTTGGAGTCAATTGACTTCCTCGATCTCGAGCAGAACCAGTTAACTGGAACTATTCCTAGTGTACTCTTTGGCAATAATCTGGGTGGGCTACGAATTTTGTACGTGAATAACAATCAATTGACTGGAACGATACCTGCAAATTTCGGACAAAGTCCAAGATTGAAGGATCTTTGGATGAATGATAACTTGTTAACGGGAACGTTGCCTACCATTTCAGAAGGTGAATTTTCGTTCTTGGGTGAGTTTCTCAATACTTAGTGCAGATATTGATGGATTCGATGAACTTGATCGACACTTTCTGACCACCAATCCGTCTTGAATGGTATCATTATTTCTTCAATTTCACAGAGGAGTTACTGATACAAAACAATGATTTGACAGGGGTAGTCGATGACTCCATATGTCAGATCCGAAATGACACTGAACCTGGAGGAAACTTGGGGATGTTTCAGGCTGATTGTCAGCCAACGCCTGGTGGCGGTGCGCCGGACATCGTGTGCAGTTGCTGTACTGCATGCTTTGAATAAAAATGGGATATCATAGGTCGATTATCTACTGTTCCTTCTCTGTTGAACAGGTCTTCTCTCTCTCGATTGCGGAGAGTACATAATGTTCGAGAAGCAGCGATAGTCGATTGTCGTGAAAAGAATTGTGATGCATGTTTGAATAGGGTCGTGAAAAATAACATAACTTATACATACAAATTCTTGATCAAAGTCATCCGACCAGATTGCGCAATTGATTTATTGCAATCATCGCAAGCGGTGCGCAATCCAATCTTTTGACGTCGACACTCAAAGTCTCACAGTGATACCGACACAGTAAACGACCACATTTCCATTGATCACGATGCGTCCATTGTTGTGCATTAGTTGCCATGTGCTGAATCTGTTGTTGCAACCATTGTCAAATTTTCGGCTTCCTCTTACTTCCAATTACTCAGAGCCTAATTCCATCGGCATTGTTGTTGTTATTTACTACTCGAACCTGCAGAAGTCGATGCATCCTGCTGCTGCTTCTTCTTTTGTGCATTCCATGATTCTTGCTCTGCTTTCGAAAAGGACTCTGAAGTATTTTTTTGATTGTCGTAACAATTCCATGCCGCCTGTTGTGTGAACCCCCGCAAAAGAAACGAGACAGTGTGTTTGTGTGAGAGATACATTTGGTATTTACAACATGAAAGACAAACATGTCCTCCCGTAGTAGGTAGACAGCATTCAAAAACTTACAACAACACCGATTGCCACAGCCCACGCGGCCATACGTCCCCCCTTTGACGAAATATGTGTTTGATAAGATTATTTGGTGAGTGTGAAATATCGGGGAGAAGAACATGATGTTGTAATTGTATCACCAATCGGTGGTTGTCTCAACATAAAGAAACATTTAAGCCCAACAGCAGACAAGAAATATTAGAAATCATCTACCGTCAATGATGATGGAAGCGAAGCAAAACTAATACCCAGAGAGAGGAGCCTAAGCAATCAAATAAAAATACAAAACCACCTTCACCTCACAGAGAAGATGCAGTTGCAGTTGCAGCGTCGAAGCCGACGAGCAGGTGTGGGGTGTGGGTGGGTGACAGCGGTAGCGATGGGGGCGAGAGGCGGTACCTACGTGAACTCTACCATAGTAACACGAAACTCACTTTTCCAAGACCACTTGAAAATGGGTTCTTGAAGCTGCTTTTGGTAGAGTTGGTGGTGGGAAAATGGCGGGAAAAAGATACTCCTTCTCCGATAGCGCGATCGAACTTGGCGCCATTTTCAAGTTCCACAACACAACATGTCGTCCGCCCATATGAATATCTAGCTCTAGCTAGGGGTCGAGAGTAGCTGTGGTAGCTGATAGTGATAGTCGGCCCAGTACAATACTACAAAGTCATTCAAAAAGATTCAACGCCCCCCATTCCAGCTTACAACCCATTACCCATTACCATTACTTCTCACGATGTCCCACCGTTGCGATGATGTTGTTGTGTGGAGTTGGAGCTGATTCTCGGTCGATGGCGCATCAACTCCCCACCCTCATTTGACGCTTCACAAAAGCAATACCAACTTCTACAATATCAATATTATTCATATGCATATGCTAACATCATGCTCGCGACCACCGGCGGAAAACGAGCAAAGCAATGGTTGTTGGCGACGATGACCAGCATTTTATTCTTAGAGTACATTCGTCGCATCGGGCAGCTACATTATTACTCCACCTTCATTATTTCATTTGCGAGGAACGAAGATGTGCCCACATCTACACTTTCTGGGGAACACAACAAGTTCATATCGATGAATAATTTGCCCAGATGTCCCCTACCACTGAACTCATCAACATGGAATCACTTTGATGCTCTTGTGGATGAAAATATCAAAATGACAACGAGGGTGAATCGATTAATAGCTTCTCGGAATGATTATAATGCCGAGAATGAAACAATAATTGGGGAGGAGGTTGGAGTTGAAGGAGGGAGTGTAGAAGTTGCCCACGAGAATCATCACATCATACCACACCTGCTCATTTTTACCGACAAGGACAACTTATTCAACTGCTCCGTGTCAGCCTCGAATTTAACAATGTCACCAAATTTGCACACACTTGCTGAGAATGCGAAGGCTACCGTCCGAGCTTATCATCGAGTATGGCCCGATGTCCAATATATCTTCTTGTCTGATGAAGATTGCGTTGACACGCTCAATCGTACGGAGCCGGAATTGATCCCATTCTTCAACGATGAAAATCTAGAAGGTGCGTTCATAAGGCATTTTACATGTTGCATAAAATCTTGATGCAATAGAATACCACTCAAACCCATTGTTTTCTCTGCAATCCAGGAATGTACAAGGCAGATTTGTGCCGGGCAGCATATCTGGTACTGCATGGCGGGTACTACTTCGATGTTGATCTCCTAGTCATCAAACCGTATGTGGCGCCAACAAATACCACGCTCGTCACAGTGTTGAGCAATGGCGGCAAAGATTTCTTCCAGGCATTTATAGCTGCAGAGCAAGGAAACCCTATACTGTTGAGGAGTCTGC